>JBBPBX010013930.1:35300-51654 GCA_038048925.1 Garcialebias charrua | reverse complement strand
ATAATTCAGGGAATAAGATTGTGGAATGGTCTGGAAGAAAATGTTAAAACAGCCAGATCTCTGTATATATTTAAGAGATTGTTAAAAGGGATTTTTTTGAAAGAATATGAAAAACTAGCATAAGAATTTATATGAATCATCATTTGAGTTGATGTAGTCTTTAATTTGATGATGTAGTTAACTTTAATCTTTGGTAACTTATTGTTGTATCTTTGGGTAAAAGGGGCAGAGATTATAAGATTATTCTTCATCTGCTGCCTTTCATTTTATTTTGAATGTATGTTTTTTTATTTTTTTGAGTTGTTACTTGATTTTAATGAAATGAATAAAATTTAAATAAATAAATAAATAAATAAATAAATGAAAAGACTTGATTTCTAAACTTAAAAATATTTAGATCACAGATCAAAAGTTTAAACTGAGAGAATGTATCATTTTAAGGAAAAAATATGTTGTTTCAAAATTTCATAGTGTCAACAAATCCCAAAAAAGTTGGGACAAGTCTATTTTTACCACTGTAAGTGGACCCCTTACCATAGCCTTGGCCCCCCCTCGCCCCCCCCCCCAGCAATAAAAGTCTAGCTCCGCCAAGATGGTCTAGTGGCAGGGCTTTTGACTACGGATCCGAAGGTCGCGGGTTCGCGCCCCGGCCACTACCCAGCTTGGGGTGTCTATGAGTGCACACCTATTTCTCCAGCTCCCCGGGCGCTTTCGGGCTGCTCACTGCACCACCTGGTAGGTGGTTGGGTTAAATGCAGAGACGAATTTCGTCTGTGTATGGGAACATATGCAGATGACAGGAATAGACATTATTATTATTATTATTCTGTGCAGCCAGCTCCATCCCGTTGCACAGAACACGTCCCACATTGTCCCACGTTCTGTCCACCCGCGCGCGTGCAGAACACCGTCCCACACACCGTCCCACCCGCGTGCGTGTGCGCGTGCACATAGCGAACTACTACTTTAAATCCAGCTGATAATTGACCATTTCGTGAATTTATTAAGGAAAGGTTAAGCTCAGACACATCTTTGCTATAATTTTTAGCAACAAACAATTGTTTTTACCGTGTTTTTGAAGCTAGACAACACTTCCTCCTCGCTCCATCCGTACATTTGTCAGACTGGGTCAGGTGTCTTTTTTTTTTTTTATCTCTCCCCGACCCGATGCATGAGGAAATAAAATTAGTAGTAATTTTAATCTTGCTTGCCATGGTACCACTACCTACACTAAACCACACCCACATAAACTTGGGCTTGAAGCACGTTATTGTACGTCCACCCTATTAACTGGCTTATTTCTGTGGCATTGGGCTGATCCTGGGCTGATCAGAATTAGCCCCAATGAGCCGCAAACTGAGGGGGCGTGGCGAGAGACGCATGTCAATCATTCTGAACCACAGAGACATTGAATTAAAATGGGCTGTGAAAAGTTAGCCCCGCAGAACAACCCCAGATGGTTTAGCACCAGTTTTTGCTGTAATTTTCACTAAATAAGACACATTATTTTTAAATTCTGTTTATTTTTAAGTTGTTATTTATAAATTGTTTATAATTATATAATTATATAATGTTTAACCTGTGAATACCAGGTAGGGCTTAGCCCTACTAGCCCACTTATACCAGCCGTCCCTGCATATGGGTGTATCAGATCCGAGAGATAGGCGGGGGCGAGACTGTTCAGTGATTTGTAGACATACATGAGAATTTTGAATTGGATTCGAAGATGAACCGGTAGCCAGTGAAGGGAGGCCAAGACTGGTGTAATGTGCTCTCTTTTGCGTGTGCTGGTTAAAAATCGGGCAGCTGCGTTCTGAACCAGTTGTAATCGTGCAATGGTGGCTTGACTGACGCCAAGCAGAAGTGAATTGCAGTAATCAAGCCTAGATGTAATGAATGCGTGAATCACTGTCTCCAGGTTGTTTTTTGATAATATGGGCTTCAGCTTAGACAGACGCCTCAGCTGGAAAAAACAGGATTTGACGATCATGTTTACATGACTGTTGACCTAACGCATCTCGCGCAGCCGAAGCAGCCACTTTACATTGAAAGTCTATGTGGCCGCGCATCTTGGAGCAGCGGGGTGTGACGCGGCGCATCTCCAGCATTTCAAGCAGCGCAGCAGGACCCGGCAGCCCCTTTTCACGCACGCGCGCAGCCAACAGCAGAGCAGCAGGAAGCAGGAATATGCTTGCTTCCTGCTGCTCGCTGCGTCGCAGCAATCAATCGGGAGAGACTCTGCTATGTGAGGACGCAACGACGACGGGACTTTCTGTGGACGAAAACAGCCTCCGGTAGGAAAACCTGGCATTTTTAAAGTTGCTGCTGTACATCTCCCCAAACATAAAAAAAAAAAAAGTTTTAATCTCAACAAATACTTTTTGAGCTGCAGTTCGGCTCGTAGAAAACACACACAAGTATTGACGAGGCACGTACAGCTGGTTTTATCTGCCCAGTGTACATAAACAACACGGATCTGACCGGGAAGGGAGCCACGACACGCTCCTCCCACTGCGCGTCTGCAGACGTTTAGTGGGGACAGACATCTGTTGTAAGCAGCAAACACAGAGCATTGGGAGCATTTGGATGCGTTGGGTGAGGATGAGGCATCAGGATTCCATCTCTGCTCTTTGCAGATGATGTGGTCCTGTTGGCGTCATCGTGCCGTGATCTTCAGCTCTCACTGGAGCGGTTCACAGCCGAGTGTGAAGCAGCTGGGATGAGAATCAGCACCTCCAAATCTGAGGCCATGGTCCTCAACCGGAATAGGGTGGATTGTTCTCTTCAGGTCGAGGGTGACAGGAGTTCAAGTATCTTGGGGTTTTGTTCACGAGTGAGGGAAGAATGGAGCGTGAGATTGACAGACAGATTGGTGCAGCATCTGCAGTATTGTGGACTCTGTACCGGTCCTTTGTGGTGAAGAGAGAACTGAGCTGTGAGACAAAACTCTTTGTTTACCGGTAGGTCTACTTTCCTACCCTCACCTATGGTCACGAGATCTGGGTAGTGACTGAAAGAATGAGATTGCGGATACAGGCAGTTGAAATGAGTTTCCTTCGCAGGGTTGCTGGACTCTCCCTTAGAGACAGGGTGAAAAGTTCAGTTATCAGGGAGAGACTCGGAGTAGAACCACTGCTCCTCCACATTGAGCGTAGCCAGTTGAGGTGGTTTGGGCATCTGGTAAGGACGCCCCCTGGTCGCTTCCCTAGGGAGGTGCTTTGGGCATGTCCAACTGGGATCTGAAATATCTCAGCTCGGGCATTGTACATCGTCCATATCATCACAGGTGATCGCTCTGTATGTGAGGATGGGATTCAAAGCAAGTTTTTGAGCTTCAAATCCTGGAAAAGGATAAAATAACATTTGTGGATTTTTTTTTTCATAAATAATGTCCATTGTCCACATGCATGATCAATAATCCAAGTAGAAAATTCTAACAAGGTTAAGTCAAATCCTCTGAAACAAGAATCCATCCAAAGGACCTCACTTAACCTTGTTAGGTTTATGATCTTTATCTTTAAGGTGAGGTCAGTGAACAAGGCCAGGCAGATTCTGGCAAACCCTGATCACCCACTCCATGACGAGTTCAGGCTGCTCCCATCTGGACGCAGGTTTCTGCAACCCAGATGTGGAACAAACAGATTTAAAAACTAATTTATCCCTGTAGCAATCAGGTTTCTTAATGCACACTAATTTTAACACTGTTATTTTATTGTCTTGTGTTTATGTGTATGTGTGTGTAAGTGCATATGTATGAATCTGTGCACACCTATTAACTGCAAATCTAATTGCCCCTCGGGGATAATAAAGGAACTTGAATCTTGAATCTTGTATAAGCTGTGGCAGTTTTCCATCTGTTATCCTGAGCCATCCTTTATACAGCTATTAGATTAAGGTTTTGTCATAGAACAGTGCTGCAAAATGGTCGCATAGGCCAATATGCTCTAATACTCCTGACCAATCAAAGCACAAATTGAACAAACCATGATCCACAGAGATGCAAGTTTTCAGAATTAAAGTGAGCATTGTGAAAAAGCCACGGAACTGAACTCAGCTGGGTTGATGTGGATCATGACATCAAAAGTAACAACATTTCTTTTTAATCATTTTCCATCTTCGATCCTGTAAAAGTACCATTGGTTGCAGGTCTTCTCTCTAAGATTGCGCTAATAGCCACCAGCTGTCGGCAATCTACCTGATGAGGCCTTGCTCTACTTAAGGCTGCAGTCGACTGATACTCTTTGCTGGAGCATTGCACACTTCATGGTGCTGGTGAAGATTCTCAGTCATCCAGGACATGATAAAATCAAAAAAGGCGTTCAATACAGAAACAACTGGACTTTATTTGTAACAGAAGACGTTTCGTTTCCCATCCTTGGAGCTTTCTTAATTCAAAGAGGAGAGTTTGGTAGTAATGCTTTAAAGGCTGTGAGAAGACACACACATCTACCTATGTAAATTGAAGGCTGAGATAACACACACACATGTAAATTGACAAATCACACCTCACACCCGAGTGGCTTTCTCAATAGACCTTTTACCAGTTGACGTCATCACGCAAAGCTCGCCTGAAACGAGCGTTCTGATTGGACGGCAAAAAGCTGCGCCAATTCGAAACCGGATGTTGGGGGTAAGTAGGAAGGAGCCGAGTAGCTTTACTGATGGCGAGTAGTAATTTAGAAGCTTGGTTTCTTAAAATAGTGGACAACAACTGGTCAAAATTCCTGAACATCGTGCCGCGGATACGAGAGGAGGTGATTGTGTGCGCTGATGGAAAATGGGGAAATCCTTCAGGCTTTTTGCGAATGTCCAGCAGGGTGAGTCGTTGTGTGTCGTTGTCAACAACCTGTATATCCAAGCGTCAGAAATAAATGTTTTAAATTTCTCACGCCAATACTTCTGATATTTAGACTGATTTGGTTATTGTTACAGGTTTAACGTGTTCTGTTAGCTGCTATAACTAGCGCCATGTCTTCATAAGAGCCGTCAGTATTTGCACAGTATGTAAACAAAAACATGACGTTTGAGTCAGTCACACAAATGTTCGTAGCGTCCTTATTTCTTATTTGATTTCTGTAAACTATGTCTTAAATTAAACCTGAGACAATTGGTGATGTTGTGATGTAAAAAATAAGAACTATCCCAAGAGATACATTTATTAGCTTTCCTGGGAAAATTTAATTATCTTTGATAACGTATTTACTATTGCACTTTTGACACGCTGTTTATACAGCTTACATTTTATTAGACGTAAAATGTGTGAAAATCTTAAATATATTACAAACAATATATTTTGCATGTGAATTCCATAATGACACATACAATATGGTTGTATACAGTATTGTGTTTGTGATTGTTTTTGCAGACAAGGAGGTGGCTGCAACCATGTTGGAAATACATTCAAAACCAACCTACACCCAGTTACCTTGTACATGGAAGGGACCAGCCCAAAAACGAACTGCACCTGCTACTTGGATGAGCTGCAAGTTTTAAAGTGAGTTTAATCAGTGTTCCTGAAGAAATTTCATATTACGCTTATAACAGAAATACCCAGAAAGGTGACTTTCAGTCAAACTTCACCAACAACTGGAATAATACAATATCACTTATTTTGTCTTATTCCAGTCAAAAAACTATTCAACATTGTACAATTGTAGTTTATTGTATTGTGTTAATTATTGTTGTTTTCTAGTGGCACTAGATAAGAAATAAATGCAATGACATATGCACGGTTTTAAATGTTTTCTACAATTGTAAGATCTGGAATAGTTTTAGGACATTTTTTCAAAAACACTTCTACAAACAGATTTGCTAATATGTGTTTGATATCAACCACATTTTTCATGTTGGTGTCATTTAAGGCATGACATCTGCGTCGAGAAGTTTTCCAGGAGAACGCTGAACAGCCTGCGTTTTGACCCACGACATCCTGATGACCGGAATGAGCCCATCACTGCTGGCTGGTCTTCACAAGGACATTTTGAGCGTGGAGCCATTGTTGACCTATTGTAGGTTGTAGTAGTAAATATTAAAAACCACTAACGCTTATCTGTATGTTTCTTTAATTCCTTTATTTTGTCTAGATTTTAAAACTTTATGTTTTTTTCTCTTCTCTCTTCCCATAGGCTCACCACCTGTGGGAGGGGCCAAAGGGGTCGGGTGCATTGTGGAATGGGTGGTGGCCGAGGGCGGGGACCCTGGCGGTCTGATCCTCGGCTACAGAAGCTGGCCATTGGGACATGGAATGTCACCTCTCTGGTGGGGAAGGAGCCTGAGCTAGTGTGTGAGGTTGAGAGGTTCCGGCTAGAAATAGTCGGACTCACCTCAACGCATGGCTCTGGCTCTGGAACCAGTTTCCTTGAGAGGGGTTGGACACTCTTCCACTCTGGAGTTGCCCCTGGTGAGAGGCGCCGAGCAGGAGTGGGCATACTTGTTGCCCCCCATCTCGGTGCCTGTACGTTGGGGTTCACCCCGGTGAACGAGAGGGTAGCCTCCCTTCGCCTACGTGTGGGGGGACGGGCTCTGACTGTTGTTTGTGCCTATGCGCCGAACGGCAGCGCAGATTACCCACCCTTTTTGGAGTCCTTGGAGGGGGTATTGGAGGGTGCGCCTCCTGGGGACTCCCTTGTTCTGCTGGGGGACTTCAACGCTCACGTGGGCAATGACAGTGAGACCTGGAGGGGTGTGGTTGGGAGGAACGGCCCCCCTGATCTGAACCCGAGTGGTGTTCTGTTGTTGGACTTCTGTGCTCGTCATGGATTGTCCATAACGAACACCATGTTCAGGCATAAGGGTGTCCATATGTGCTCTTGGCACCAGGACACCCTAGGTCGTAGTTCAATGATCGACTTTGTTGTCGTCTCATCTGATCTGCGGCCGCATGTCCTGGACACTCGGGTGAAGAGAGGGGCGGAGCTGTCAACTGACCACTACCTGGTGGTGAGTTGGCTCCGATGGTGGGGGAGGATGCCGGTCAGACCTGGCAGACCCAAACGTATTGTGAGGGTCTGCTGGGAACGTCTGGCAGAGTCTCCCGTAAGACGGAGCTTTAACTCCCACCTCCGGGAGAGCTTTGAACACGTTCCGAGGGAGGCGGGGGACATTGAGCCCGAGTGGGCCATGTTTCGCGCCTCTATTGTCGAGGCAGCTTATCGGAGTTGTGGCCGCAAGGTTGTTGGTGCCTGTCGTGGTGGCAACCCTCGAACCCGGTGGTGGACACCGGCGGTGAGGGATGCTGTCAAGCTGAAGAAGGAGTCCTATTGGGCCTTTTTGGCCTGTGGGACCCCGGAAGCAGCAGATAGGTACCGGCAGTCCAAGCGGCATGCGGCTCGGGTGGTTGCTGAGGCAAAAACTCGGGCGTGGGAGGAGTTCGGAGAGGCCATGGAGAATGACTTCCGTACGGCTTCGAGGCGATTCTGGTCCACCATCCGGCGTCTCAGGGGGGGAAAGCGGTACGCGACCAACACCATTTATGGTGGGGATGGCGTGCTGTTGACCTCAACTCGGGATGTTGTGAGTCGGTGGGCGGAATACTTCGAAGACCTCCTCAATCCTACTGGCACGTCTTCCACTGAGGAAGCGGAGCCTGGGGACTTTGGATCGGGCTCTCCAATCTCTGGTGCGGAGGTCGCCGAGGTGGTTAAAAAGCTCCGCGGTGGCAAGGCTCCGGGGGTGGATGAGATTCGTCCTGAGTTCCTTAGGGCTCTGGATGTTGTGGGGTTGTGTTGGCTTACGCGACTCTGCAATATCGCGTGGACATCGGGGGCAGTTCCCTTGGATTGGCAGACTGGGGTGGTGGTTCCCCTATTCAAAAAGGGGGACCGTAGGGTGTGTTCCAACTATAGAGGGATCACACTCTTAAGCCTCCCTGGTAAGGTCTATTCAGGGGTTCTGGAGAGGAGGGTCCGTCGGATAGTCGAACCTCGGATTCAGGAGGAGCAGTGTGGTTTTCGTCCTGGTCGTGGAACACTAGACCAGCTCTACACCCTCAACAGGGTCCTGGAGGGTGCGTGGGAGTTTGCCCAACCAGTTTACATGTGCTTTGTAGACTTGGAAAAGGCATTCGACCGCGTCCCTCGGGGGGTTCTGTGGCGGGTACTCCGGGAGTATGGGGTACCAGGCCCATTGATATGGGCTGTTAGGTCCCTGTACGACCGGTGTCAGAGCTTGGTCCGCATTGCCGGCAGTAAGTCAGGCTCGTTTCCGGTGAGAGTTGGACTCCGCCAAGGTTGCCCTTTGTCACCGATTCTGTTCATAACTTTTATGGACAGAATTTCTAGGCGCAGCCAAGGTGTTGAGAGGATCCGTTTTGGTGGCCTTAGAATCGCTTCTCTGTTTTTTGCAGATGATGTGGTCCTATTGGCTTCATCAGTTCGTGATCTACAGCTTTCGCTGGAGCGGTTTGCAGCTGAATGTGATGCGGCCGGGATGAGGATCAGTTCCTCCAAATCCGAGGCCATGGTCTTGAGCCGGAAAAGGGTAGCATGCCCTCTCCGGGTCGGGGAGGAGGTCCTGCCCCAAGTGGAGGAGTTTAAGTATCTCGGGATCTTGTTCACGAATGAGGGAAAACTGGAGCGTGAGATCGATAGGCGGATAGGTGCAGCGTCCGCAGTGAAGCGGGCGCTGTACCGGTCTGTCGTGGTGAAGAGAGAGCTGAGTCAAAAGGCAAAGCTCTCAATTTACCGATCGATCTACGTTCCCACCCTCATCTATGGTCATGAGCTTTGGGTTATGACCGAAAGAACAAGATCTCGGATACAAGCGGCTGAAATGAGTTTTCTCCGCAGGGTGGCTGGACTCTCCCTTAGAGATAGGGTGAGAAGCTCAGTCATCCGGGAGGGACTCGGAGTAGAGCCGCTGCTTCTCCACATCGAGAGGAGCCAGTTGAGGTGGCTCGGGCATCTGGTTAGGATGCCTCCTGGACGCCTCCCTGGTGAGGTGTTCCGGGCATGTCCCACCGGGAGGAGACCCAGAGGAAGACCCAGGATACGCTGGAGGGACTATGTTTCTCGGCTGGCCTGGGAACGCCTTGGGATTCCCCCAGAGGAGCTGCTCCAAGTGGCTGGGGAGAGGGAAGTCTGGGCCTCCCTACTTAGGCTGCTACCCCCGCGACCCGACCCCGGATAAGCGGAAGAAAATGGATGGATGGATGGATGGATGGATGTTTTTTTCTTTTTGAGGTATGCTCAAAGCCCCTAGCTGCGGTTTCTCGATCCAGACCCTCCGGCAGATGAAGTAGCTGACGACCACGGCCCCTGTCCAGTCTCCACACCATCAGAGAGACCTGCCAGAAGTTCAAAACATCTTTAAATGTCTCACAAGCAGAATCAGATTTAATTGAGGCAGATACACGCAAACAGTCATGCAGTGAAGAATGGTTCACTGCACACACATTATTTATATAAGTCACAAACAGAAACAACACATACCAGAAGATGTGTTTGTGTTTGTCATTTCACTTGTTAAAGGACAGCAGCCTAGGACAGAAAGTAACCTGCTAATATTTTTTTTAATGATGCCTTCTCTGACAACTTGGAGACTTTAGACAGTTTAATGTTTATGGGGTTTTGTTGCTAAGTCATTGGATGACCAGAGAGCTGAACTATAAACTAGAGAACAGATCTGACAACAGCAGAGTCACAAAGAGGATTTTCTTTCGGCCTGGTTAGGTCACCATGATAAGAGAGACTGACCTGTTTTTGTTGTAAACGCTCTTTCTTTATCTAGTGAGATTCAAAATCCTAAAATGTGACTAAAACAGCATTTGTATATTAACAGATTAAAAAATTTAACTAAACAAAAGTTCCACTTCACTAAAAGTCAAATTAGAGCACAGTTGCTTTATATTTAAAGGTTGGTGTGTTCATTTCTAAATTTAATGTACTACAATCAATGTCTGTTTTGGGATGTGTGGACTATTTCATTAATCAATTACTGTAATAAACATGGATTTGAATACAGTATATAAATTTGGTCTAATTGGGGAGGGAATGACTGAGCCAGCTGAGGAGTGCTGTGAGTTTTCATTGGATTAGCGTGATGTCCTTCAAAAACCAACCAATGTGATGTCACGGTTGACAGAATTTATTTAAAATAAATATATTTGGATCATGACAGGCCTGACAGGTCCATAAATGTGTGTCGGCCCAGCGGGCAAGCAAATCTTTGTGCCCTGCCGGGCCAGTTACACGCTGCCGGAAACACCTGTACTTACAAAGATATTTTTACTTTATTGCACTTAGTGCTACAAAAGGCCACAACACTCCTTGTACAATACATACCTCTTCCTCAGTGAACTGCTTGTGTCCTGGATGCAGAAAGGTAGGCAGGTTCAGACTAGCTTCCCTTTTTCCACCTCTGACTTGACATCAAACCCTTTGTCAGCAAGAAGTTGGTGGCCAGTTGCTGCTGTAAAACAAAGTATTAATTCATATTTGACAATAAACAAAACAGTCTTGTGTATAGTTAAACTGTATGCTTATACACATTGATGACAGGATTGCTTTTTTTTCTGTGACAGCATGTCACCGATGCTCCCAGCAAAACCTGAGCGTTACAGAGAAACTTTTCCTGTTAGCACTAGGATTAGCTGAGGCTAACCCAGTGCCGTCTACTTAACTTTGAGGTTTTTTCTTCTGCTCTTTCGACAGCTCAGCTACGAGATGCCAGCTGCGCCACGTTACCTGCGTAGCTAACGGCTGCGGCTAGCTAATGAGAGCAGCTCGACGTGAGGACGTCTTCGCAACGGTTAGCGGATAGCTAACTGGCTACAGCTTGACGACTCTTCTTAGCCATGGCTCCGGAGAAGAGCAAGAGGAAGTCGAAGAACTCAAACAAAAACAGCAGGCCAGCGAGCCCCGGCTCCCAAGCCTGCCCTAGCGGATGTGGTTACTCCCTTTCAGCAGCGGACACCCACGAGGCCTGTCCCATCTGCCTGGGGATGCTACACGCTAAAACTGCTTTGGACTCCCCCGAGTCCTGCCTTCACTGCGGACTGCTACGTGAGGCAGAGAGGCGGAGACACATGGACTTTGTGGTCAAAGCCTTAGGCGGCTCTACCACGGCGTAGGAACCGCTCCTTACCGAAGCGTTCACTCCTACCGCGGAGCTCAAGGCAGTGGAATTAGAGGACAACGGTCAAGCTGACTGGGGAGGAAACATGGATGCTGTGGCTCCACTCAGGGACTCTACCAATGAGTTTGACACGAGGGACTTGTTGCGAGCAGATGAGCTCCCGCTAACAGCCTCGGGCAAGCAAACGGATGACGAAGCCGACAATGAGGACAAAGTAGAAGACGAGTACTTCTCCCAGATTCCCGTGGCAGGTCAACCAGAGACTTATGTGTCTGTCCCCGCTCTGTTCAAGCTGTGTCGCAGAGCAACGGACACATTGCGGATAACTTGGCCAGAACCCCCCCTCGACAACAGGTAACTAGGTTGGTGGGGAATTTCTTCTTTGCCAAGCAGCAGTCAGCCACGAGGCACAGGATGCCTATTTTTCCCGACTTCCAGATGCAGCTGACTCACACCTGGGTTGAACCCAGGGCTCCACTGACTTTGCCTCTCTCCCAGTTCCTGGACGTCGCCGGGATGGAGGTGGCTGGCATGGCCAACATTCCTCAGATGGAGGACACGTTGGCGGCACGCTTAGCCCCCAAGACTTCGGGCTCCAGACCGACCCTGCCTAGCAAGGCCTGCTGCGTGTCGGCCTCCCAGCTCAAAAAATTTTACCGAGCACAAGGCCTCGCGGTCCGTGCCATGAACACTTTGGCCATGATGCAGGCCTACTTGGCGGAAAAACTTCAGGAGCTCCAGCAGACCTCCAACAAGAAGAAAGCAGCCGACGTCTTGGAGGAAGCCCACAAGGCAACAGATTTTGCTCTTCGCCTCATGGAGACAGTTGCCATCGCTCAAGGGCGCAGTATGGCTGAAATTGTCATTGCTCAGTGCCACCTGTGGCTAACGCTAACAGACTTACCAGAGGCCCAACGGCACCCGTTCCTCCATCATCCCATCGAGCTCATGGGACTTTTCGGCGGTGCTCTTGAAAGAATCCAGTGTAGGCTGGAACAGAGAAGAAAACAGGCCAAGGCCTTGCGTGAGGGGATACCCAGAAAGCAATTCGTGTAACCCAGAGACGCTAGCGGACACAGGGCCGCACAACCTTGTCACCACTCGACCACACGCCGTCCCCCACAGACACGGCCAGCGCTCGACGGAGAACAGCAACCAAGGCCAGTCGCAGGACCGTCCCAGGCTGGCCAAGCCTGGGCACGGCACAGATTTGTCCAACGCCAAGCGGGCCCACCGAGGTCCTCCTCAACGAACAGGGACCGGATCTTGTCGCAAAGGTCAACTCACGTCCCAAGCGACCTGAATCACAGGGCAGATGCCCTCTCCAGAGGGCCCCTCTTCCCCTCGGAGTGATGGCTAAACCCATGCATCATGGACCAGATCTGGACACGATACGGGAGGGCCATCGTAGATCTGTTCACCTGCAGCAACAACACGTACTGCACCCTGTATCATTCGATAAGGGAGACAGATGCACCGCTGGAGACAGATGCCCTGATGTACAGCTGGCCAGTGGGGAGCTTGTATTACGCGTTTCCACCTGTCCTCCTGATTCAGGTGAATCTGGAACGTGTACAAAGGGGAGCTCTCTTCCTTATACTGATAGCCCCCAGGTGACCTCAGAAAGCATGGTTCCCAGAGGTGATTGCATTGCTGACTGGGCCACCATGGCAGCTGCCCCCCCACAGGGACCTGCTGACCCAGGCCCATGGGCAGATCCTTCATCCACGCCCAGAACTATGGCATCTCTGGGCCTGGCCACTGAAAGGGTCCAGTCAATGGCCTCCGGACTGCCCAGTAATGTTGTAAACACAATACAGGGAGCGAGAGCACAGTCTACTCAGACTCTCTACGCTCGCAAGTGGCGTGTTTTTGAGGCCTGGTGTCTAGAGAGGAATATTATTTCATATTCCTATGACCTGGTCCAGCTTCTGACCTTTCTACAGGACTTGCTGGAGAAGGGTAGCTCTTTCTCCACCATTAAGGTCTTTTTAACAGCCGTCTCGGCATGCCACGAGGGCTGGAGAGGTAAGTCACCTGGTGCCCACCCTCTCATGATACGGTTCATGAAGGGCGTGCTGAGGAAGAGTCCTCCTAGCAGGACTTTGGCCCCTCTGTGGGACCTACAGTTGGTCTTGGATACTCTATGTGAGCCTCTATTTGAGCATCTTAGCAGCATTAAGATAGATTTATTATCTTATAAGACTGCATTGCTCTTAGCTCTGTGCTCAGCAAAACGTGTAGGTGACCTCCACGCTTTATCTGTGCATCCATTGTGCACCAGATTTGCGCCTGACGGGTCAAAGGTCACCCTACGTCCAAACCCTGCATATGTGCCAAAGGTACCAACTTTAAATCCCAAAAGTCTGGACTTTGAGCTCTCAACATTTCCTCCTCCCCCTGTTCTAACTGCAGAACAGAGGCGGCTGAACGCGCTCTGCCCTGTTGGGGCCCTGAGCGCCTACATGGAGAGGACTAACAGTTTGCGAAAAACAAACCAGCTGTTTGTATGTTTTGCTAATCCTGTTGCAGGCAGAGCCCTGTCAAAACAGCGCCTCTTACATTGGGTGATTGAGGCTATAAAAAGGCGTACAGCAGCAAAGGTCAGCAGGTGCCCAGTGGGGTACATGCTCACTCAACCTGAGGCCTAGCCACTTCCTGGGCCTTATTCAGAGGAGTACCAGTAGCAGATATATGTGCTGCTGCTAACTGGGCATCATCAAACACGTTTGTGAAACACTACAGTTTAGATGTCACAGCATGTGACGTGACTCAGGCTGTTCTCTACCACAGAGTAAAGAACAGCTGACACCTGTAGTCTAAGGCACAAAGTTCTCATAAGCATGCATTTCCAGAGCATTTCCAGGGCATGATTGAATTACGTTCCCATAGTCATATGTTGCACTGAGTGTACTGACTGAGAAGGGAACTGAAAGTTATGCACCATAACTCATGTTCTCTGAAGGAAGGGAACGAGGTGCAACACATGTTTGCCCTTTCAATGCCCAAGCTCGGTGAAGTGCACCCTGAGATAGAAGGTGGGGCGTCAGCCCCTTTTATGCAAAGAGGGCAGGGCCTCATTGATGACACTGACGCCCACCTTGCCTTTAAAAAAAAGGCGTGATTGTATTACTTCAGGTGAACCGCGCGGGGGCGCAATTCCCATAGTCATATGTTGCACCTCGTTCCCTTCCTTCAGGGAACGTGAGTTATGGTGCATAACTTTCAGTTTTTCTATGGCGCTAAGCCGAGCTTACAGTTCAGACAGCCTCTCCTCCAAAAGCTACCATAAGACTACATTTGTTACATGTACAATATAAATATTTCCAAAGGAGGCAGAGGAATAACTAGACATCTGACATATAGAGCAAGTGAAAACAGAGGAAGCCTGGAGAGAAGCAGGTTTCTTCCTGTTAAATGGAGGTTTTTTTCCTTTCCACTGTCTCCTTTGTGCTTGCTCAGGATGAGAGACTGCAATGAAGTGAAGATTCAACACAATTTGCTGATTTCCTTAGATAGCAAACTTTTATTAACTGTCTTTTATAAGGTATGTGAATGTTTCTGTACAGTTCTGCACTTCTGTTGTGACTTTGCGCTATAAAAATAAAATAAAGTATATTCAATAAATATCTCTTTTTTAGAAAAGTTCAACTAGACTCTTACAAGAAAAACCAAACCAGCATTTCCCTTCCAATATTATCAGCTACGTTGATCTGATGGGTGGGGACAGACAAACAAATCTGGAAATGTGAGGTTCTTTAACCAAACCAGTGAGTAGAAATGTCCTCCAGTGTGTCCATTCCTCCAGACACACCCCGATCACTCCCATTACTGATTCAAACCTCAGCAGCTCCAACCTGAGAGAGAGGGGTGGTCACAAACAAATTCCCCCTACAGCATTAATCTTTATCTCATGACATGCCATCAGTTGACTGACAGGTTCACCAACAGTGTAAAGGTATAAAAACACTGTGTTCACTTTTCAAAGGCATCCTTCTTTCAGCAAGTGCTACTGCTACTGCTGCTGCTGCTACTGCTGCTTGGACCAAACATCACAACAAGGTCAAATCTGACAGTTTTTCTTCATCAATACAGAAAGAAAAAAGTCACTCTACACCTGATTATATTGATCTGGTGTATAATTTCCATTTCCATTTAAAACATGTTTCATTATTAATTATTCATATTGCAGAGTGAATTATTTTGACTCTAAGTTTCTGTCTGAACTGTAAATTAACTCTAAAGTTTGTACAGATGTCATCAGGTCTGCTCGTCTTGTTGCTCCTTTGTGGATTGGGCATTGGAGGAAATGTAAGTTTACATAAATATTCATTTTTTAAGTAAATAAAATAAACATAATACACTTAAGTGTTGCTTTTGTTGGCTTTACTTCTTTCTTATGACCAGAAAAGGAAATATTGGAGCTTTGAAATATGAATTAGAAAAACTAGTTAATCCAAACTCATTATAATGAAATTTTCTTCATAAATATTGTTGGTGCTCGTCTCCTTGTGTTTCGTTTGTGATCAACATTCATGTTCACAATTAACAGGTTGAATTCTGTTTCTGACTCGGTGCTTCTTTACATCCACAGATATTTTGTTCTGCACAGTCAGGTTGGTGTTTTTCTTACTTTGTTCTGGTTAAGTTTTGAAAACAGTGCACCACTTGTGTGTCTGTGGCTCGGGTCCTCCCTGTGTTACCTTCGTGTCCTGTAGGTGCGGGTCTGTGGGTCCACACATCCACTATTAAACATTCTTATAGAGAAATCTTATAGTGACAAGCTGCTCACACAGGTGTTTAGATCCAGGTGTTTATCAGATACACACTCAGTTGGGTTGTGGTGACCACTAAATACATCTTGTATCAACATGTACTATATAAAAGACTTTCTAATAATGTTATTTGTATCATTATACAGTATATGTTGTTTTGTTGTTGTGGTTTCTCGGTTTTGTCTTTTTTTCTCTCCGCAGGTCTAGAGGCAGACTTCAATGATGTTGATGTGTGTTCTCTTTATACCTCTCTCCCTCTCTACTCCCATCACCTTCTTTCTCTTTTACCCTTTCTCTCACTTTTTTAGCTTTGTTTTCTTTTTTGTTTTTCATCCCAGTGTCCATTATCTTAAACGAACCCAAAGCAAATCCTAATAAAGTTTTATTTATACATCAAGTGGAGCATTGAGGCCAGACATAATGCTCTGCTTGTGAAAAATAAATCTGTTGGTATCACCTCGACACTCAGACAATAATTCTGAGTGCCATCAATGCCGAACAGGACA
>JBBPBX010013930.1:12031-35260 GCA_038048925.1 Garcialebias charrua | reverse complement strand
GTTATGAATCTTAGTGCACCATGATAGACAGCATCCAACATCTGCAGGTGCTTGTAGGAGCATTTTTATTTTACTTTATTGCGATAGCATTCATGTAGATAATGTCACTGTAATCAATGGAGGGAAGGAAAGTCACAGATACAAGGCGTTTCCTAGAATTCAGTGTTAGACATGATCTGTTTCTGAAAAAGAAACCCAGTTTAACTTTCAGTTTCTTCATTAGGTTTTCCACGTGGAGTTTAAAAGAGAGATGTGAATTGACCAGGATACCCAGATATTTATAGGAATCAACAAACTCAATAAGAAGTCTGTCCCAGCAGATCCTCCTCTGATTTTATCCTCAAATGGTGTCCCTATTGAGTTTGTTGATTCATATAAATATCTGGGTATCCTGGTCGATTCACATCTCTCTTTTAAACTCCACGTGGAAAACCTAGTGAAGAAACTGAAAGTTAAACTGGGTTTCTTTTTCAGAAACAGATCATGTCTATCACTGAATGTTAGGAAACACCTTGTATCTGTGACTTTCCTTCCCTCCATTGATTACGGTGACATTATCTACATGAATGCTCCTACAAGCACCCTGCAGATGTTGGATGTTGTCTATCATGGTGCACTAAGATTCATAACTGGCTGTGATTATCATACCCACCACTGCACCCTGTATTCACTGGTTAACTAACTTCACTGGTTAACTGGACATCATTAACTTCACACAGACTCTTCCACTGGTACATTTTCATATTTAAATCACTTCTTGGTCTGCTGCCTTCATACATCTCCTCCTACATGTCTCTGTGTGAGTGCAGCTACAGCGTGCGCTCTCAGGACATGATTACCTGCAGTGTTCCCTCAGTGAGGACTGAACTAGACAAAAGGGCCTTCTCCTACTCTGCTCCTGTTTCCTGGAATATCTTTTAAAAAGATCTGAAGATCTCGACCTTGATTTCTCTAAATGGTTTTAAGAATCTGTTGGAATCCTGGCAAAAGCCAATGCAGACATGTTCCTGTTTTTCATTTTCTACATCTGCATTACAATCTGTCTGTTTTGCTACTTTTGACATCTTTGTATTAACTTGTAAAAAAATCTGTATTTCTCTCCTATGTTTGTCTATTGTTGATTGTTCAAGGAAAATCTACTGTTGCTGTTGTCATCATTCTTTAGTTTGTACAAAGGTCTCTCTTGTAAATGAGTCCTCAAGGTTCAATGGGATTAACCTGCCTAAATAAAGGTTGAATTGATGTTTGAAGAGTTTTCTTTAACGTCTAATGATAAAAACTAAAATCTGTACTGTTACTTTAAGGACATCAGTACTGCTCTCAGCTGGCGCTGCCTGAGTGAGAAGAGGCTTTGATGTGGTTTTATGAATCATAGCACAAAGAAAACTAAATAAAAATGCACAATATAAAATTGTGTTCATCTACTTTTTGAGGAGAAGGCAGGCCCGACCGGCCGGTTATTAAAAAAGTTGCGTTAAGCTCAGATGGACAACCTGTCATCGGCTGTGCACGTCCGCTGAATTTCTGTTTTAATAATATGCACAGTGTATAAACACACACTCATACAATTTAGATATACAGTAGATACATAGATATAGATATATCTTATTTGTACACAAACTTTGCCGTTATAATTTTATTTTCCAGCCTGCTGTGCCATCTGTAATTATTTTTTTGTCATTAAAGTTGTTTTAAGGTGGCAGGAATAAACTCTGGTCTTGGTCCTAGCTCATTATTCAGATTAGAATTAAATATTTTTCCAAACAAAGATGTCTCAAAAAGCTACCTATCACAGGTAAGACATTTATTAAATTTACAAACAAATCAATTCAAGTCACTATAACTGTCAAGTAAAAGCATCCGCCCTTTTAACTCTTTTTCTGTTCTGTTATACATGTTTATGTGTATGTGTATGTATATCCATGTGTATGTATGTGTACATACATATATGTATGTATGCATATACACATTAGTCTTTGTTTTTGTTAGAGCGGTGTGTTCATGCCCAGAGTTTGATATCTTGACAAAACTACAATTTTTTTAAGACTGTTTTTAAAATTACTCTGTTGTTAGTTTTTAAAGAAAAGTTATTTGAGTAATTCTCAAAACGATGTTCTTGTAGTTATTTCTGTTGTACAACTACCAGTTTATGATGATGATTATCCGATCAGTCGTATCCGACTTTCGTCATTTTATGAATCTTCATACTCCACGCCTTCCTGTCTTTCACCAATTCTTTCAATTCCGCAATTTGCATAGTCATTGTTGTCATGATAGTGTCGAGCCATCTTGTTTTTTGGCGGCCTTGTCTTCTTTTCCCAGACTTTTCCCAGCATCACTGACGTTTCTAAAGAATCAGCGCGCATCACGTGGCCAAAATATGAGAGCTGCTGTTTGGTGATTTTGCCCAATAATGACATTATCGGTTTGACGCGGTCCAAAACTGCCTTGTTCTTCATCATGGCAGTCCAAGGTATTCTTAGCATTCTCCTCCAACACCAAAGTTCGAATGCTTCGACTTTTCTTTTCTCTTCTTTTCTAAGCGTCCAACTTTCGCAACCATACATCATTATAGGGAAGACAATTGCGTTGACCAATCTGACTTTTGTTGCAATGCTAATATCCTTGCTCTTCCAGATCTTTTCCATTCCCTGCATTGCAGTCCTGCTGAGTGTGATTCGCCTCTTGATCTCGGGCGCCGATGCCCCACTGCGGTCGATTTTTGCTCCAAGGAAAATGAAATCTTGTACAGACTCGATTACTGTGTTGTTTATTTGCATGTTCACTACACCATTGCCTGCAGTGGTCATAACTTTAGTTTTTTTGATGTTCAGGTACAGTCCCATTCGTTCGCTTTCCTCTTGCACTCGTCGGACGAGACAGTCAAGGTCCTTTTCACTCTCTGCGAGCAGGGTTGTATCATCTGCGTATCGAAGGTTATTGATGTTTCTGCCGCCGATTTTGATTCCAATCTCAGATTCGTCCAAATTGCATCGCCTCATAATCACTTCTGCGTACAGGTTGAATAGAACTGGTGATAGGATGCAGCCTTGTCGAACTCCTTTCCCGACTCGAAACCACTCCGTGTTCCCGTAGGCTGTCCTAACCGTTTCTTCCTGATCATTGTAAAGAGATTTTATTAGATGTACAATGTGTTCAGAGATGCCCATTTGTGTCAAGCACTTCCATAGCTTTTCATGTTCGACGCAGTCGAAAGCTTTGCTGTAGTTAATGAAGCACATATAGACGTCCTTTTGATATTCCCGGGTCTTCTCCATGATCCAACGCAGATTTGCGATTTGATCTCTAGTGCCACATCCCTTGTTTATACCAGTTTATACCTTTTACAAATTATGTTTGTAAATATTTACTTTTTTCTTTTATTGACTTTATTCTGTATTTACCCTGATGCATGCTGATGCATTCTGTATTTACTTGTATTACCATTACTTATAATATTATTTATAATATTTGCTTTTTTCTTTTATCACTTTGATAAAGAAATTAATCTTAATGAGTCTTTTGGGAGAGGGGAGTAGCGAGGGACACCTGCTTTGAATGCTATCAGCCATTGGGGGGTCTCATATTGGCTAGGAAGTAAGAAGGGGGGTCTTTGAGGAAAATAGGTTGGGAACCACTGAGTTAAAAGAATATGATGTCAATCAAAAAAATCACAGAGGAATGTCTGTTCACAAAACATTTCAAATCCTTTTTTTTAATTAATCAGGGCTTAAAGAGAGGCAGTTTAATATCTCTGATAACTCCGGTAATGCAATGATCGCTCATATCATCAGCAAAAACACCCAAACCAAAAAATGTATGGGCATATTTGTTGAAAAGAGGTGTAAAATGCAAGATTTTTCTGTATAATGTTTGTTAGGTCTGGTGGGGGTGTCAAGTCCTTTTGGTCAGATTAAGTGACAGGCAACATTCCTTGAATTTATCATTGAGTGTTCTCTGTGTTCTGTGAAATCAAATCCAGCCATGTTTTTCTCAGACAAACTTCAGAGTGGAATCATCATTTAGACAGGACACCGAAAGTTGGACTTTATATGTCTGAAATGGCATTTTAAGATTTTTAACAGTTTTTAACAATCACAGTTTAAGTTTTATGGTTTTTGGATACTTGGCCACAGAATGTTGAACTTTTATGATGTTTAAACTTTACATAAGTCTTTGAAAATGAACTTTCTCAGCACTGAAACTTTACAATTCTAGAATTTATAAATCAAAATGTACAGTTGTGGTTTTAATTTAAATTTCAATTAAATAAAATTTGAGCTTTGAATTTTCTCTTCAAAACCTAAAGTGGTGTCTTTAATAATTCCTATTTCACACCAAATGAACTACAGATAAACACATGATTGTATTTCATGCAGTAGTCACATAGTTAAAAAATAGTTTTGGTCATAGACTACTTTTCAACCATATTTATTAAAAATCAGTTTTTCTTCTGTTTGTGTAGCTGAATGCCCTCCTTCATGGACTTCATATAGAGGCCGCTGTTTCTTGTTCAATAGTACTGAAATGATCTGGATTTATTCTGAGGTACAACTCTTTAACTGTTCTTTGTATTTGTCTGGCATGTTGGTCTAGAGCAGGGGTCTGCAACCTGAAGCTCTGGAGCCACATGCGGCTCTTTGGTCCCTCTGCAACGGCTCTTTCGAGCTTTGACCCAAACTTGACATAAAACTGAATTTTATTGGTTGTTATAACAACTAAAAGGACTAACTTGAGCAGTTTTCCCACATTACAAGGAGTAAAGCGTACTCACTTTTACTTTACGCTTTATTTATTTTAAGTAGGATACTTAATTTTTCTACAGTTAAAAAAAAACACATAGGCCTGCATAGTTTATCATTTTAGTTTTTAGAAACTGGGCAAAAACTAGTGTATATTAATTTTTCCTTCTTAACAAGAATCTCGCCTTTTATTTTATCTTAAAATGTAAAATATCAATAAATGTTAAAAAATCATTAGATATTTTTAGTTTTATAAAATCACCCCTACCAGAAAAACGTCCTCCAACAAACTTAAAGTGGTCTGTGGGCCACCACTTGAGAATCCCAGATGTAGCAGGTATTGCGGCTCTGGACACATTTAATTTAGTGTCTAAAGGGGCAGAAATGGCTCTTTTGATCGTAAAGGTTGCAGACCCTTGGTCTAGAGTCAAAGTTAATGAAGTTTAACTGAGAAAGTTCCTCAAATGAGAAACAGAACATCGGAAACCAAGAGCTGTTCCTTCAATTATCATTTTTTTAATAGATGTTCCTTGGTCACAAGTTAAATCTTCAATTACTTAATATCTTGTTTGTGATAATGATACTATGGTACAAAACAGAGCATGTCTTTGGTTGGACCCAATTACAATCTTAGACACCTGTGGATCATCTAAGGCAGGAATATGTTCATCTGTCATAGACGTTCTTTGATGTGATATTTTTAGCTTGAATCAGTTGCCAGTCTGATAGTTTTAAAAACTGATGAAGATCAGTTTAATCAAAGACTTCACAGATAGGTTATTACTGCCATGTTAGTTGCCTCCTGTACAAATAGCTCATCAGAAATATGAAGACGTGATGATTGTTTATGCTGGCATCTTTTCACACAGGACTACTGCCTTGCTCATTCTGGACATTTGGCCTCCTTTCATGACAAAGATGAGTACGACTTCATCAGGAGACTCATTGTTAAAGCTACTGGAACCAACAAAAAAGCTTGGGTTGGAGGCACCATGTCAAATGAGGTGAGGATTTTGTGTAGCATTTTAACTAGTGGAAAGAGGTTTCTGTAAATCTTTTCACAAACAGCATGTGTTGTGTCCTGCAATTGCATAAGATGAACAGCAGGGGAACCTCAGAGTAGGGAGAGAACAGGTTGTGGCGTAGTGGTAATGGCAGTCGTCCCCTGATCGGAAGGTTGGCGGTTCGAATCCCGGTTCCCCACACCATGTGTCGTTGTGTCCTTGGGCAAGACACTTAACCCCGAGTTGCTCCCGGTAGGACTGGAAAGCACCTTGCATGGTAGTCTGCCACTACCGGTGTATGAATGTGTGTAGCATTCAATGTGTGTAGCACTTTGAGATTTTCACTAATGAAAAGTGCGTTATAAATTGAATTCATTATTATTATTATTATTATTGTGGAGAGGAGAGAAGAGAAGTTGAGAAGTGTTGAATAAAGCATGGTGTTCGTAACGGAGCTACGTCTGCAGTGGTCTGATTCTACTTTTACATATTAGCAACACCACAACATTGGCGACGAGGATGGCTCTTTCTGTACATTTGCCTGCTCCATTCATGCCTTGCCCAGGTGAACCGGCGATACCGTTTCCAACATGGCTAAAGATGTTCGACAACTACATGCTAGTAATAGCCGCATCGGGAGACGACTGGCCTGACGCTAGAAAGCGCTGTTCTACTCCATGCGTTGGGTACAGAAGGCCAAAGACTTTTCTACAACCTGCCGAATACTGGGACCACGTTCGCTACTGCTATTACTGCCCTTAAAGAACATTTCGTCCCGAAGGTGAACGTCATTGCTGAACGTCACAAGTTTCGACAACGTGCACAGAGGCCGGATGAAAAGGTACAACAATTCTTAGCTTCTCTGCGTGAGTTAGCTGCCACATGTGACTTTGGAAACATGGAGGAACAAATGCTACGTGATCAACTGATAGAGCGTGTTGCTAATACTCGCATTAGAGACAGACTGTTACTCGAACCAGAGCTAACTCTCGCTAAAGCTACTACGTTGGCGCTACAAATTGAGAGTGGATTAAGAGATGCTAACGTACTTTCTGATGCTACCGCTGCTAGCATTTCTGTTCCCGTGAGGGCCGTACTTTCTGATGCTAACGCTTCAGCTCCCGTGAGGGCCGTACAAAAACAGCCAAAGTCAAACCGCTGTTGGAACGCGAGGAGGATGCCGTGGGACCATGCTACTTCCACGACTCAAGTTGCTGCCACTACACGCCGTTCCTGCTTCCGCTGTGGATCCTTCGACCATCTTGCTAACAACTCTGCATGCCCTGCTGCTAAAACGACATGCAACGAGTGTGGTAAAGTGGGTCATTTTTCACGTGTTTGCCGTTCGACTCAAAAGGAGGTACGTGAAGTCGTCGTTAATGAAGCCACGATTCTTTACATGAACAATGCAGTGCAAGACAAGATTCTCTGCACCGTTCAAGTGACTGTTAATGGACGAGGTACAGATGTTGAGCTGATTGTGGATACAGGCTCATCAGTGTCCATTATACCACAAGAGATCTACCACACCTACTTTTATGACTGTGTACTAACTGAACCTACATTTGCTCTTGTTACCTATGCAAAAGAGAAAATTGCTGTGAAAGGGTGCTTAAAAGCTATTATTTCTCATGATGGTATTTCTACTGAAGGTACTCTTATTGTTGTTCAGTCAGGTGCTGCCCTGCTGGTTTAGACTTATTTCAGGCATTACAAATTAAGCTTGAGGGACGACAAATTGTTACTGCTAATGCTATTTCTCCTACCTCTATGGTTCAACCAGCTTTAACAAATACTGCTTCAGAACATTCTCTAGGAATGTCAGTTCGGGAAGTTGGTTATGCTAAAAACTTCATACATAAGGTGCAGATGTTGCCAAATGATGTTTCAGTGCAAATAACTACTACTGCTCCACTTACTCCTGTTGAATTTCCTAGCAAACCATGGGAAAAAGTTGCAATAGACATTACAGGTCCGTTTGAAAATGCTAAATGGGACTGCTGTTATGCTATTGCACTAACAGATTACTACAGCAAATGGCCTGAGGTTGCATTTGCTCCTACTGTTACTACAGACATAATAATGAGTGTCCTAACAACTGTGTTCAGTCGAGAGGGTAATCCAATGTATCTTGTTTCAGATAATGGTACTCAGTTTACTTCACATGCGTTTAGTACTTTTCTGAGAGAGAGAGAGATACAGCACTTAAAGTCAAGTGAATATTATCCGAAAGCAAATGGTGCTGTGGAAAGGTTTAACAGAGTGCTTAAAGACTGCATACAAACAGCTGAAAGAAGTCACAGCTCATGGAAGGAAGCTGTCACTGAATTCCTTCACAACTACCGAGCTACTCCTCATGCAACCACCGGAGTTACTCCATTTGAACTACTGAGGAACAGAAAGATGCGTACCAAGTTAAACATACTCCCAGTAGAACTGAAGAGCAAAAGCCAAGCTCAAATACAACAGAGGGTGAAACAAAAGCAAAACAAAATGAAGGAATATACTGACAAGAAAATGAGAGCTAAAGTACCAACATTCAACGTGGGTGACACGGTTCGTGTTCGCAGACCGGATCACGTTTCCAAAGGATCTTCCAGATTTACAGAACCACGTACTGTAATAAAGAAAGTTGGTCCAAATACTTTCTTACTGAGTGATGGGCGCAAGTGGAATGCTTCAAAACTTGCACTCTTCCCAAAACAAATCCTACGTGCTTCAGAACAAAATGATGATACTGTACTCGATACATATGCACTGCCAGGAAATACTGATGAACCGCTTGCTGTGTTGAGAAGAAGTCAAAGAGATAGAAATGCACCAAGATGGTTGTCAGGTTTTGTAAGTTAGAGTGAAAAAATGTAAACTATTCCTGTTCATACTGTTCTGTAAGACAAG
This sequence comes from Garcialebias charrua, assembly GCA_038048925.1. Lineage (NCBI taxonomy): Eukaryota > Metazoa > Chordata > Actinopteri > Cyprinodontiformes > Rivulidae > Garcialebias > Garcialebias charrua. The sequence continues at coordinate 26,616 of JBBPBX010013930.1, read as the reverse complement.
TAAATTTACTACTGTTCATACTGTAATGCAAAGGGTTAAAAGGGTAAACTTTCATATTACTGTTGGCTTACAGAAATAATAATTTGATTACTTTGATTTTCTGCTGTCAAGTACATTGTACAAAATTACATGTAAGTAATTGTTTCAGGAAAAGGGAAATGTTGTGTCCTGCAATTGCATAAGACTGACAGCAGGGGGAACCTCCGAGTAGGGAAAGAACAGGATGTGGAGAGGAGGGAAGAAGAAGTGTTGAATAAAGCATGATGTTCGTAACGGAGCTACGTCTGCAGTGGTCTGATTCTACTCTTACATATTAGCAACACCACAACATGTATGTTACCTTCTTACATCTCCTTCTTATGAAGCTCTCAACCTTGACCTCTCTAAGTGGCTTCAAACATCTGCTAAGTTCATGGCAAAAACCAATGCAGACTTGTTCCTGTTTTTAGTTTTCTACATAGCTTTATGGTGTAGCTGTTATTGTTGGTTTTTTTAAGTATACTGTAATTTTCTTCCATTTTTCCCCCAAAATTATTTTATGAATGTCTGCTGTTGTCATCATGCTTTGTTTAAAACAGGTCCCTCTTGAAAATGAGTCATCGAAGCTGACTGAGACTAATATGTATAAATAAAGGTTGAATGAAAAATATTTAAAATTAATCTAAATTTTAATTAAAAGGACAAAAAAAATCAATACATGTTCAAGGACAATCTTTGATAGACATCGAGGAAGATCGAAAAATAAATAAATAATATAAAGTGCTATGTGTTGTCATCAATGTATGTACCCATACAATGGCAAAATTAGTTCTCTGTATTTAACCCATCACACGTGGAATACACCCAGGTGGAGCAGTGGGCCGCTGTCTTGCTCAGTGACACCATGTGGGAATGACGTGGAGTCGAACCACGACTTTCTGGTCCTGTCGGCTGCCCTGCCTCTACCACAAATAAACAAAGAAAGAAAGAAACCAATATGCAACCAATGTTGCATAATCACCCAGGACTGTTGGTGATTATGCAACAGTATGGTTCCTTGGAAGCAAAGTGCAAAGAAATAAGGGATGACAAGAGTTGTGCACATCACCTTATTAGCTTTGCATGATATTTTGTTGTTTTGTTGTTGTGCTTTGTGAGTCTGTTTTTTTTTTTTACTTCGTCAGGCAGAGCATTGCGGTTCAGCCATTAGGCAAATGTCTATCAATAACAACCATAATCACTGCTGGACAACAAATATTAGTGGATACAATAGTTAATGTGTGAGTGATACACTCCTCCACCCTGCATGTTCACTCAACGAGAACCATTTCCTATGCATTTACACACACACAGTTGTTCAATTTTGTACACACATATGCATGTGTGCGCTAAAGCTGTTGCCCCTCTCTCTTCAGGAGGCCGTCACTTACAGACACACATATAGTTTTTTATGCTCACACACACACAAGCGCTTACACCTTTTTTATTTGACTCCTGGCAGATTCTATGTAACCAGAGGCTGAAGCATCTGTGTTGACCTAGCCTCAAGTCTTTTCCTTTTTGGCTTCCCATGCAGGCTCCACCAAGCATGCAACACTTCTCTGCCTTCACACTTTGGATTTAACTATTCATCGCCTAAATTCGGTGGAAAAAATCATGCATAAAAACACTATAACTGCAGAAAGTGAGTTTTTAAAGCTAGTGTGATTGTATTTCATGGGTATATATTCATGGGTATAATATTTGTTTTGTATTTTGCAGCAGTTAGAAATCTGAACTCTGCTCATGTGAAAACAGAGGGTTGTTCCCATTGTAGAACCCATTCAGTGGACATAAACAAAGCATGTGCAAAATACATGTTAAGACAAATAGTTTGTTACAGCATTACATTTACAGTTGCAATATCAGTCATAACGTCATTTTTGGTAATATTAATTATTACCCAGGGTTCAGAATTCAGAAAACTGGAAAGTCTCACTGAAGACTATGTTAAAGTTAAATACAGTAGTTGCATTGTATGGAGAGCAATGGATAACCAGGGGCCGGATGATCTGCAGAAAACAAATGGCGATTTAGTGGTACTGTGTTCATGTATCGTTAGTATTAGATCACAATCCTTAATAGTTATGGAGGAGGTTCTTACTGGTTGTGTTCTAGTTTAAGGGGAAGCAAGGTTAGGATTTCAGGTCCAAGTCTCAAGGAGTAAATCACAGGTAATACGGTCATTGGCGGAACAGAGTTGGAGTGGAGGCAAACAGGCTTAGGAATGGTAATCATTCCTCGTATGGAACAGCTGAGAGGAAACCAGCACATCCACTCAAAGACATGCTCTGTGGTTATTTCTTGCTGCTGTATTCATTTGTACTCATCTGCTCACATAGACTCATGTTCGTGCTGCTGTTGTTCGACGTATTAGACTATTAAGTGTTGAACATATATCTTAGTTTAGTGTATTTCTTAGTTTACATCTTAGATCCTTAGTAATGTTTCTTTTACAGTTTATATTTTTGCTATTGTTGAATGTAACTGGGACCTACAGTTTCGTTCCACCTCATGTACCACATGTGGTGCGAATGCGAATGACAATAAAGAACCTTGAACTTGAACTTTGTAGGAGAAAGGGCCAACAAACAGGAATCCGACCACATAGTGCATCAAGTACAAAGAAAGAGCAAAAGTCTTCCTCCAGGAAAGGCTAGCCTAGATGAGACTTCATCCATTTTTCTCTACTCCTTATTTTGCAACTACAATTGTTGCAACTGATAAGGTGACACATTTTTGAGAGAATCACCACAAACATGTCTTGACTAACTTTTTTTTCTCTCTTTAGAGTTAACTTTGGGGTGTGTCGGCTCGGCCTGGTGGCTGCCTGGTGGGGCTCGGGTCCTCTGGTCCTATCGGGTCTGGGCCTGAGGGGTGGGCGTCCCCGGTGCCCGGGCCTCGGTGTCCGGGCCTCGGTGTCCGGGCCTCGGTGTCCGGGCCTGGGGCTATGTCAGTGCGGCGGGCTTTTGCAGCGGGGTCCGGCGTGGGCCTGTGAGTTTGTCGCTGTTGGCCTCCCGGGGGTCATTGTGTGTAGTCGCTGGTGGGGCTAGTCCGGTTCTCCCCCTTGGTCAGATCTGGGGAGAGGGTGAGTGGCTCGTCCTGTTCGAGTGGCCCTGGGGACTCTGGGCTCGGGGCCCTTCTTGGGATCTTGGGCTTTGATCGCCCCTTCGTCTGCCTCGGGCCTTGGGGGGGGCGGATCTCTGATGCTTCACGGTCGCTACTGAATGTTCTATTGGAGGAACCTTATTCACTTATGCATGTTCACAACCACACACAAATGGATGCAGGGATGTATATGTAGATATCATATGCGGAACCTTATTCACTTATGCATGCTCACAACCACACACAAATGGATGCAGGGATGTATATGTAGATATCATATGCAGATATGTAGATGGATATGTGATATGAATGTATATGTATATATATTTGTAGGTATGGGTATGTTTATTTATGGAAATCTACTGCAAGGTCATGAATATTATTAGTCTTTATGCATGTGTATTTTGTTGCTGTGTTTTGTCATGTGCTTTGCAGGATTGCAGACGGAGGTTGGGGTGTGTTTGTCTTGTGCTCTTTTTGTGGATAATTGTTGTGTTTTGTTGTCTTACTTTCTATATTTCCTTTCTCTCTTTAAAAAAAATCGTATTGGTGTGAGAGGATGGCTGTGAGGTGAGAAGGGAGGCCATCTATTAAAAAAAATTTTTTTTTAAGTATGCAGAATAACTGGTCAAATGGAAGATTTAGTGTTTGTTCACGAAGAAACAACTGCTTAAATCCAGACGCACCTAAAATGCCTGCATGGGCTTTTTATTTTTGTATTTTTTTCGTTTAAATCCTTATGTTTTGTGGCTGCTTAAAACAAAATGTGCCTTGCAGGCAAAAGAAACTCATGTGATCCCTCAAAATTGAAAACAGGAAATCTTAAACAATAAGAAGTTGTTTCAACTTTAAGGCGATTGTCTAAAGACTCAAGGAAACAGAGAAAAACACAAAATCAGCAAAACAGTTTCTGCAGAGAAAATCAGAAAAGACAGTTTTTCCAACACATTTCACAGTAGGACAGTGAAGATTTTCGGGCAGAAATAGACACAACAAGCATATTGTTCATGGTTTCCTGGAGGTGACTGATTAAGAGGAAAGGGGGGGAGTCTGGCTGACCATAAAAGCTGCAGGGATTGTAAGCAGTTCATCGAAGTGAGAGAACAAAGCTGTTGCGTTTGGCAAAACTTGACTCTGGCTGCTGCTCTAATTCCTCTACAGTTCACATCAATAGCAGCAAATAAGTACAGTGTTGTACAACTGCAGATGCTTGGGGGAATAGGTTTGCCATTGCATGTTTTGCCCACTGGAGGAAACACATAATAATGTTTTTGCCTGTGTCTGTGTGAGCATATCTGAGTTGTGACTGATTTGTTTTCTTAAATATTACCTTCTGGTGGGCAACATGGTGGTGCAGTTGCCTCTCAGCGAGAAGGTGGTCGGATCGAATCCCAGCCAGGGGCCTTTTGAGTTTTCATGTTTTCCTGTTGGGGGACTCCCGGGGCTCCGGGCTTGGGGGCCCCTGTGTGTCTGTGGCTCTGGTCCTCCCTGTGTTATTTAACCTTTATTTATACAGGTTACTCCCATTGAGCCTCCAGGACTCTTTTACAAGAGAGACGTCACTTTAATAAGGAAAGATAACAACAGTAGACAGTCAAAAAAGAAAGCAAATGAAAGAAATAGTATTTTAAAAAATGCAGTTGTATGATGACATTTAAGTATTAACGCACGTGTCAAACTTTTCATTCAACCTTTATTTAGGCATTGAGCCTCGAGGACAAACTAAAGAATGATGACAACAGCAACAGTAGATTTTCCTTGAACAATCAACAATAGATTTTTAGATTTTTTTTTTAGATTTATTTATTTGTTCATTTCAAATTTAAAACACACACACAAAAATATATTTACAAAACCATATTAAGAAGAAAACAAAAACAAATTAAAAATGTATCACCATGTACCAAATAAAATACTTTCTAATGATGTTATTTGTATCATTATACTTTATATGTTGTTTTGTTGTTGTGGTTTAGTTTTGTCTTTCTTTTTCTTTTCGCAGGTCTAGAGGCTTCAATGATGTTGATTTGTGTTCTATTTACACCTCTCTCTCTCTCTCTCTCTCTCTCTCTCTCTCTCTCTCTCGCCTCCTTTCTCTTTTACCCTTTCTCTCACTTTTTTAGCTTTGTTTTCTTCTTTGTCTTTTCATCCCAGTGTCCATTACATTTTAAACAAACCCAAAGCAAATTCTAATAAAGTTTTATTTATATATCAATTCCTATATCAAACCCTATGTGTCATTTTTTTCACTACTTTTATTGTCTGTCCAACAGGTCTCACTTGTAAATGAGTCTTCGAGACTCAATGTGACTCATCTGTTTAAATAAAGGTTGAATGAATTGGTTGAGGCCATGCCATGCTCTGCTTGTCAAAGTAAATCTGTTGAGTATCACCTCGACACTCAGACAATAATTCTGAGTGTCACGAGGCCGAACAGGACAAAGTGAAAAAAAAAAAAAAAAGTTTGTCAGGTGCAACTTTTCTTTAATCTCTTGATGTTATTTTGGATTTTCTTTTCAGTCCGTCACAGACAATTAATAAAACGATAACTCATAAGCCTTTTAAAGGAGTATGTGTTTAAAACATATATTCTTTTATTTAACTGAGTCAATCGGTGGAGTTGTTTGGATCGAACCGGTGCAGAAGCGCATTGATGGAGCTGTGGGGAGGTCTGGCGCGCCAGCAGTCCTCCGCTGTCTGCTGACGCTCTTCCTTCCTTTCCCACCCAGAGAAGGCTGAGCTTTCTCCGCAGCTCAGACTGACTTCAGTTGTGTGACACCATCTCCTACAACTGGCTTCGTTGCTGATCAGATTTGTTATACCTGACCCCGAGATTTGGAGGACGTTATGCGTAAAAAGGCGCATCGTGGTGACGCAGAGGCACCACCGGTCTAGGTGTGGAGCGACTTCAGTGAGAAAACCATGAGGATCATCATGGGGATTATACAATCCGTGACGATTCTGTGGGTGTTGGAGATGAGCTTTACTGAATTATCAGGTGAGAGGCAACTTTCAAACTTTTTCTTTTGTGAGAAATAATTGGAAACTTTGATGTTGTCTGTATTAGAACAAGAGAAAGCCACACAGTATAGGTTGATAAATCTTTTAACTGATGGGATTTAAATCTGTTTTGTGTGCCCCTGACGTGCAGAGTTTTAGGTCTCTGAACCCTCAGGGAAAATAAGGAGCTCATCCATATTTCCTCCCATTGTTCTGTGGATCTGAGGCAAACAAGAAGAGAAAGACAAGGAATGTTGGGCAAACATACTTTATTGTTTTTGGCACGTTCAGTCAGATAAAGTATTTAGTTTCAACCCCTCCCAAAAATGTATGCCACTTTCTCTGATGCGATTTTATAAATTAAAGTCTACAATGTATTTTTGATTGTAGAGATTTTGAGATTAAACTGAGAGAAAAGCATTAATTAGACTGTTTTTCTCAGTTTTGGACAAATTTTTCCTTTTTTCATGTGTTTTCTAAAGAGCAAAATTACACTTTAACACGTGTTTTAATTATGTTGTTAAAAAAATAACAACACATATTTTATAACACTAACACCTTTACCTTGTGGAAGTTATAAAATAATTAAATGAGCAGTAAAGTAATCAAGTTGCACTTTGCTAAATATTTAAGAAATCACCTCACATGCAAACTAATCAAGTGGTTCATTGTATTTTTTATGGTGTGAATCTGACAACTTCTTGCTTGAAATATCAGGCTGTTCAATATACAGTAATCAGAGATTAATGTATATGTCTTATTGTAAAAATACGTATTTGTTTGTAAATAACATCAGTAAAAAGCTGGATATAGGCATCAGCTCCTCCATGACTTGGGAGAGAAAAACATGGAAAGAAAATGGATGAATGGATGGCTGGATTTTATTAAAAGTATTTGTATAGCCCTAATAACAGTAAATGCATTAAAAGTGCTTTACAAAAAGACAAAATACTACAAAACACCCTATCTGCCATAAATAAATAAATAAAACTACTTTCTGACTAAAAGCAACAATAAATAGTCCTGTAAAAGATACAGTGAAAAAAGCATTAGTTAAAAGCACCAGTAAAAGAAAAAAAAAAGTCTTAAGACCCTTTTAACCTGAGTCAGCAGCTCTCTGGGTTCATCTTGGAGCCAAAATAACTGAAAGCAGCTTCCTCTCTTTTGATCTCATCATCACAGATTATCATTTGGAAAGTCTTAATATTCTGTCAGGAGCATAACTGGCAAAAATGACACTAAGATATGTGGTGAAGAGGGTGAAACTGTTGAAGACTGTTAAAAATGGATCAAATCTAAAAGTCACTTCAAAAATGTACTGGAAACCTGTGTAGGTTTGACATGCTCCCTTATTCCTGTGCCCATTTTAATTTTGGTGCTCTGAACTTGCTGCAGATTTGTGAGACTTTTTGGTAAGCCAGGAAATAGGGAAATGCAGTTTTCTAGGAAACCCTCGAGGTACGACACCTGCGACCTACGGCAACTCAGACTTACGATTTTATCATATTTAATAAAAATATGATTAAAAAAAAAAAAAATTATTATTATTTTTTTTTGTGTGTGTTTAAAAGTTATTAATTTCATGTGTATAGCACTTTGTTGCAGCTGTGGTTGTTTTAAATGGCTTTATAAATAAAGTATAATTATTAATTTTACGTTTTGATTAGAAATTTATCGTATTTACGCAACTTCCGGTCGTTTCCGCTCGCCACTTCCGGTCGCCATTTTACAACTGTACTGCGGTCAATGGAGCCCTACTGTCAGCTGGCTCGCTCCGTGTGCCCGATCAGGGTTGCCTCATACGGATAAATTAGCTGGAAACACTCGGTCAACTCTGTGGACGTCTCAGGTCCGGAGGAGCAGCCGCGGATCGCCCCGCGATCGGCGGCCACAACGCCGCCCGACATGCTAACGACAGCAGCTAACAAAGCAGCTAACACAGGCGAAGACACCGAGCCGACATGCCGCGGAGGGGCCATCTGCGGCCGGGAGCTCGCCGCAAATGTCCGCCTGGCAGTCGGGGCCACCGGCTCAAAGTAAGACATTATATTTTTTATTTATTGTACAGTACAGTATTCATTTACTGTGCAGTTCTGTGCGTGTTTATGGCCTTAGTATGTCTGCTTGTTCAGTCTCATGCCATTAAATATGTGTGCGGCGCTCCGTTAGCGGTATAACCGCGACCTATGTCAGAAACGCGGACCTACGACAGGCATGTGTTTTTGGTCCGCGAGGTACGAGAACATCGACCTAAGTCACACACGTAGGTCCCTATCCCTGACGTACCTCGAGGGCTACCTGTATCTATATGAAACAGCATGTCAGTTTTACTGAGGATGCTTTTATCCCTGGATATATAGGTGATAATTGCAGTCTGGCACTCATGTGGCAGTTAGATTGCTATCAAACATGACTCCAAGGTTTCTAATCTCAGTTTTATTCTTTAGAAGACATTCCTCCTTCCTGTTGTCTCAAACCTCAGCTGGTCAAAGCAGATGGCCACTCATCCTGAGTCTGGTTCTGCTGGAACTTAAAGACCGTGTAAAGTGAATTTCAACATTTTCTTCAATAAACATTATAAATGTCGTAATTGTAATCTTGTAAATGAGTAAAAAGTCTCAAAATTGTAGCTCAATTAATTTTGGAGTTATAGATCAAACTGTGTATAAACACATTTCTCTTTCAGGATTTTTTAGGCGTGGTTTAAATGTGACCGCGTTTCGTCACGCGGTCACAAGCCCCACCCCCTGCAGCTCCAGCCGTTATAAATGCGTTCTTCGGTGGAGCCGTTCACTCGCTACCGACCGTCTCCCTCCAGTACTGGCGTGCTGCTGGAGCGACCACATGCCACCTGCACCTCCGCGCACCTCCGCCCCCCCCCCCGCGCGCGCGCGTGTGTGTGGCGATCAGACCCCGCATGCATGTGACCGGGTCGCGCGCGCGTGTGTGTGTGTGTGGCGATCAGACCCCGCATGCGATGTGACCGGGTCGCGCGCGCGCGTGTGTGTGTGTGGCGATCAGACCCCGCATGCGATGTGACCGGGTCGCGCGCGCGCCCGCGTGTGTGTGTGTGTGTGTGGCGATCAGACCCCGCATGCGATGTGACCGGTTCGGACCGCGAGTCCGCGTGTGTGTGTGTGTGTGTGTGTGGCGATCAGACCCCGCATGCGATGTGACCGGTTCGGACCGCGAGTCCGCTCATCTTCTAAAATAGCGCTGATTATAACAGCGGAGTTATGTGTCCTCAACTTTAAAAACATAACCAGAGTTGTTAGTGCACTAAAAACAGCGTAACTCTTGGAAAAAGGAGCTGCTGGAAGCCAGAACTCAGATAAAAACAGAGCAGGTGATCTCTGCTTCCCCCGTATGCCTCCCCACACAGCTCAGCTCTGAAGGGGGCTGGACATGGCGCAGTACTGCGCTGAAATCACGCCCACGTGCGACACGCCCCCAGCGTTCTAGAGCAAGTCAAAATCATGTTTTTTCATGATTTTTGAGACTTAATTTTATAAGGAAATCAATGTTTTTAATCAGTCAGATTTATATGGGTGATTAATAACACATATTTATGCCGTGTGACAAAATAAAAACACAAATTTAATTTGCAGATTTGTGAGACTTTTTGGTAAGCCAGGAAATAGGGAAATGCAGTTTTCTAGGAAACCCTCGAGGTACGACACCTGCGACCTACGGCAATTTGTGCTTGCTCATGATGGGAAACTGTCATGAAGTGAAGATTCAGCACAATCTCCTGGCTTCCTTAGACATCCTTTTTTTTTTTTTTTTACTAACTGGCTTTTACAGTGTGTGAATGCTTTTGTTTAGTGCCCCGAGATGACTTCTGTTGTGACGTGGCACTATATAAATTAACTGAACTGAATAGAATTGAATTATTATGAACACATTACTGCATCTTGATTCACCAACTCCTTTACATTTACCAGAATCTCAGCTTTATTGTTGTTTAATTGCATGAAATGTTGACACATCCATGAATTTACATCATCATGCAGGAAAGTAATGGCATGACTGATCCAAGATCATCCCATAAATACACCTGCATGTCATTTGCATTTGGAAGAATATTGAGGTTGTGTGTTTTTATTCACATCTGCCAAATGAATGCTATAAAGAATAAACAGGACATACCCAAGTATGGAGCCTTGAGGTACCCCATAAGTAAAAAGAAAATGTTCTAAGACAGATCAATTTCAACGAAATAGTCACACATTCAGATTTTCAATGTATTACTGTGCCTAAGATGCAAACCAGGTAAAGTAGCCTATTCAGTAAAATTTCATGCCAAAGGATCAGAAGCAATAGGGTTCAGAAGTACACAGCAGTGTGTTTATCAGAGTCTCGATTAATTATTTTATCATTAAGCACATTCAGAAAAGCTGTTTATGTGCTTTGTTGAACCCAAAAACCAGATTAAAACAGTTAATATGGTAGTTATTTTTGTTTATGTTATCATTTGAAATTATTGCACACTGATTTATCTTAACTACCTGTAAATGACAAAACATGTTTTTCTGTTGAGTTTTCTTTCGGCTGCTTATGCAGGGGTTGCCACAGTGAGCAAACTTGCATAAATGATTTGACAATTGTTATACAGCAAATGCCTTCCCTGATTCAACCTGGGCTCAAACCTGCAGCCTCGGGTTTGCAGAACCGTGATACAGGCCACTGAGCTACCACAGCACCCCCATACATGTTTTTGTTACCAAATGAAATTATTTCAAGGTTCTTAGGCATAGAAATCACAGTGCCTCATGTGAGAGAATGACTACTGTTCTTTTCTACAGATGCTGGGGTCGACTTGACAATGATCTCCCCAGCAGAGGCTCCCGACGCCAATCACTTTACCATCTCCTGTATCAATGGTGAACGCAGCCCTGCTAAAGTTGAACTGAACATCATGAGAGACAACAGAATCCTCATATTTCCCAATCCGCCAAGTTTTAAAGTCTATAAGCCCAGAAAGAAGGAGGCTGTGGCCAGAGATTTCCGCAATCTGGATTATATTGGCATCTTCTACTGTGAAAGCACTCGGGAAGTCCCACCTCTCAAAGTCACACTGATTAACAACATTGGCAAAGGTACATTTTTTTTCTACAACTGTTTTTAAAGGGGGTCCGAGCTCCATGGTAGAAAATAAATGTGTATTTGTCTTTTCAGCTAACTTTATCCCGAACTACCTTACACTGACCACTAACAAGGGGGAGACGGCCCACCTCAGCATGACACTCCACAGCCATGAAAAGAGAGATGTGACCTGGAAGTACAACGGTAAGAAAATGTGGATAACTAAAGGTGATTGAAGAAAATCTAAATCACATTGAAAAACCATCAGGAAAAAGAAAATACACACATGCTCAAGTTGGAAGATATTGAGGAAATAAAAACAGACATTGGATGTGTAGTGTGCCATGAATGTTTCTTCATGTTTCTTTATCAGGAAACTACTATTACATGACTCACTGGAATGAAGTGATTAACCGCACTGTGACGCTGACTGTGGATAATGCATCTTTGGCCAATCAAGGCATCTACAGTGCCAGCTACTTTGGGGACAGCCCCGTTAATGGAGCCTGGATGAGGCTTATTGTTAGAGGTTTGTTAAATTCTTACATATTATTACTGTTATGCTCATGTCACTGTTTTCATAGTACAAATGTAATGCAATAATAGGGAAATCGACCATCCATACATGTATATTACAGTCACTTTTAATATGAGTTGCCTCTATGCACAGAAACAAATACTTCCAAGAACTGTTGATAGTTTCTGTACAGCAGCTTGGATTAATCTTTGCTCATTACTCTGAATGGAACAGAGATTTAAGGGTTCTCTTACAAAAACTGCTTGCTTTAGGTTATTGCAAATTATTTTTATTGGATTACAAGTTTTACTTGTGTATTTAAGAAACACTTTCACTTGATTTTTCTGAACCACTTGTGTGTTTGAGCTCATAGCCTCGGTCTGTGGCACACATTTCAGCATTGTTTCATTAATAATGGGAAGTTGTTTTTGCTCACAAAACACACCCAGATTATGACCAACATCACAGATGGAATGAAGTTTGAATGCAGGGAAAAAATGTTTTTCACTTCATTTCTTTTTTAAGCAAGACATTTTCTGCTTGCTGTTTGTTTTCCATACAATGTTTACAGTTTGATTTATACTTAGGATGCTTAGTAACTTGCAGATTGGAGTTTATTTGACCAAAAATAAAAATCTGTTTCTATTAAAAAAAGAATAATAAGTGCAGTATTTTCTGGTGTATAGGTCGCACCTGTGTATAGGTCGCATTGTCCAATTATCACCAATAGATTGGAAAAATCCCTAGATAGGTCGCACTGGTGTATAGGTCGCACCTACGTTTAGCTCTGCTGCAAATGTCTGCCACAGGAGCGCACAGCAAGGCTTTTAAGAAGATTAACACTTAAAAACAATTATTTGTTTGATAAAAATTATAGCAAATATATGTCTGAGCTGAACTTTTCCTTAATAAATGAACGTAATTGTGAAATGAGCTGGATTTAAAAATTTGTTTCACCGAAAGTGATAACAAGCCATATATAGGTCGCACCTGAGTATAGGTCGCAGGCCTTGAAAAAACCATAAAAAGGTGCGACCTATACACCGGAAAATACGGTACCACTTTTAAAATCAAAAAGGCGTTCAATACAAGATCAACTGGACTTTATTTGTTGCAGAAAACGTTTCGACTCCTATCCAGGAGGCTTTTTCAATTCCATGAACAAACTGTGAGAAGTTTGAAATTATAACAGAACCACGCACCATCATAAATTGCAAGCTGAGATAACACATACATGTAAATTGACAGATCACACCTTAACAGTAGGTGGTTCCCTTGAGGTCTCTGACAGAAGACACAACACTGTATGTAAATTGACAAAAAACACCTCCCAACCAACAAACAGAGGCTTCTCAAAGAAATTTGTTAGTCTAATTTACAGACAAGACACCTCTGTTCCCATCCGGTGTAAAACGTTTCGTAATCAGTCCCAAAACTGAGTTATAAGTCTTGGAAAGTTGAAATCTCAGACCTCCTCCTCTGTTAAGAGAAGGTTTTTCTCTCTTAACATAAACAGCTTCCTTCACACCCCTCTCAAACCATCTGTGCTCTCGGTCCAAAATTTGCACATCCTGGTCCTCAAATGAGTGTCCCTTGTCCGTGTGGTGGAGGTGAACAGCTGAGTTTGGTCCAGAGGAGGTTGTTCTCCTGTGTTGGGACATTCTTTTATGGATGGGCTGCTTAGTTTCTCCAATGTAACGGTCTGAGCAGACCTCGCTGCACTGGACTGCGTAAACCACATCACTCTGTTTGTGTGTCGGGGTTCTGTCCTTAGGGTGGACCAGCCTCTGTCTGAGGGTCTTGCTGGGTTTGAAATGTACTGGGATGTTGTGTTTGTTAAAAATCCTTCTGAAATTCTCTGAGACTCCAGCAACATAAGGAATGACAATATTTTTCCGTCTGTTAGACTTTTTCTGTTCATTATTGTGTTTAGCAGTTTTTCTTTGAGAAGCCTCTGTTTGTTGGTTGGGAGGTGTTTTTTGTCAATTTACATACTGTGTTGTGTCTTCTGTCAGAGACCTCAAGGGAACCCCCTACTGTTAAGGTGTGATCTGTCAATTTCCATGTACAGTATGTGTTACCTCAGCTTGCAATTTACATTCATTCAACCTTTATTTATACAGGCAAGCCTCGTTGAGCCACGGGGACTCATTTACAGAGGGACCTGTTTCACTCACACCCAGGGTCAATTTAGAGTTACCAATCAGCCTAACATGCATGTTTTTGGACTGTGGGAGGAAACCGGAGCACCCGGAGAAAACCCACGCATGCACGGAAAGAACATGCAAACTCCACCCAGAAAGGCCCCCGGAGCGGGATTTGAACCGGGGACCTGCTCGCTGAGAGGCAGCAGCTCTACCAGTTGTGCCACTGTGCTGCCCAACATATGATGGTGCGTGGTTCTGTTATAACTCCAAACTTCTCACAGTTTGTTCATGGAATTGAAAAAGCCTCCTGGATAGGAGTCGAAACGTTTTCTGCAACAAATAAAGTCCAGTTGATCTTGTATTGCACGCCTTTTTGATTTTATCATGTCCTGGACGACTGAGAATCTTCACCAGCATACCACTTTTAAGTTCTTCAAAATCTGTTTTCTATTTTTGAAAGGGTTTTTGTAATGTTTTCACATGTAGATTTATAGTAAGATGTTAAGAAGCTGCTTAGTTAGACTTTGTTAGTATTTCAAATATACCGTGTTTTCCACCGTACATGTTGCACCGCCGTTTAAGTCGCATCAGTCCAAATATAATAATATTGTTATGTATTGTCATCATTGTATTCTCATACAATGGCAAAATTGGATCTCTGCATTTAACCCATCCACCACCAGATGGTGTAGTGGGCAGCCATTGAAAGC
>JBBPBX010013929.1:27847-51655 GCA_038048925.1 Garcialebias charrua | reverse complement strand
TATTTTATTTTATTTTTTTCTTCATAGTCGGGGAACGTTAGTATTATTAGTTATTATTACTATTCATGCTTAGAAATATAATTAGTGTGTTTTGTTTGCATCCACGGATTTAATGTTTATAATTATAATTACTGTGTATTGTTTGCATTCACGGTTTTAATGTTTAGAATTATAATCAGTGTGTTTTATTTACATTTAGGGATTTAATGTTTTGGATTATATGGTGGGCTTTGGTTCGCATTTGGGGAATGTTATTACTATTAGTTATTATTATTAACAATCACTGCTTTTTTAGTTGTTTTTTTTGTTGTTGTTTGTTTTTTAAAGAGTTCTTGCTCTTCCAGATTAGTGCCTATTACATATTTTAAATTTTCTTTTCATTTAGCTAGTTCTGTGGGAGTCACCTGGTACAGGTTGTGATGTGGTGCCATTTGACCGTAAGGACAAGTTTTCTAGTGACTCCTGTTGGAGTCTGCACAGTCCCTTCATCTGGGGAAGGGCCAAGTGCAAGTGGGGGGGGGGTTCTTTTTTTTTTTTTTTTTCTCTCCTGGGGTGGGGGCGGGGATTGGGAAGGATGGCAATATTTTACAACCCTTATTATGAACAACAGGTCACATGGCTGTTGATTTGAAAGCTTCCTCGACATCATCTGCTGTCAGATTCCTAAGCTGGAATGTTAAAGGTCTTAACAATCCGGTGAAACGGTCTAAAATATATTCTCATATGAAACGCCTGAATCCAGACGTAATATTCCTACAGGAAACACATTTGCAAAATTCAAATCAGGTCAGGCTTAAATATCCATGGATTGGGGAGATTTACCACTCGAGCTTCAACTCAAAAGCCAGAGGAGTTGCCATACTATTTAATAAGAATATTCATTTTACAGCATCAAAAATAATGAAGGATACAAATGGCAGATTTCTTATAATCGCGGGCTCTCTGTTCCATACTCCCGTTTTATTAGTGAACATTTATGCACCAAACTTTGATAACCCAGACTTTATAAACAATTTAGTAAGCACACTTCCATATCTTGACACTCATCTGTTAATTTTAGCTGGGGACCTGAATTGTGTTATGAACACATCATTAGATCGCTCTTCGTCTCGGCCCTGCACACAGTCTAATATGTCTAAATCTATTTTGGATTTTATGTCCCAAAATGGATATGTAGATCCATGGAGGGCACAGAATCCACTAACAAGGACCTATTCTTTTTACTCGCAGGTGCACCAATCCTATTCCCGTATAGATTATTTTTTTGTTGACAGCTCTTTAATGCAGAGAGTCACTTCTTCTGAATACTATCCGATTGTTATCTCAGACCATTCTCCTCTAAGCATTGATATAAACTTTATAAATAAACCCCGTTCTAGTCCTCGTTGGAGATTTAATAGTCTCCTGTTATCAGATGAGCCATTTAATAAATTCATCTTATCAGCAATTGACGATTTCCTAATGTTCAATAAGAGCGATACAATTTCTCCCTCACTATTATGGGAAACATTAAAAGCCTATATTCGTGGTCAGATTATTTCTTTTTCAGCTAATGTCAATAAAAATCTACGCACTAAGATATCAGAAATATCAACAAAAATTCAGAATATTGACAGGCAAAATGCCGTTAATCCGTCACACGATTTGCTGAAACAGCGACAGGATCTTCAAATGGAACTTGATCTTTTAACAACATCTGATGCGGAGCGTCTCTTAATCCGATCTCGAGCCACTTATTATGAGCATGGGGAAAAACCAAGTAGACTTTTGGCACATCAACTGAAACGAAAGGCTAGCTCTCACACAATATCGCAAATCAAGGATCGATCGGGCAACCTTGTCTCAGACCCTGTCTCCATTAGTGACACCTTTAAAAAATTCTACTGCGATCTGTATAAATCTGAACTACAAGCAGACTCAAACGAGCTACTCGCCTTTCTTCAGAATATTGACATTCCTAGGATAGACAAATTGATTTCTGACCAACTTGAGGCTCCCATTAAATTAGAAGAAATATTAGAGTCAATTAAGAATATGCAAAGTGGTAAAACACCTGGCTCGGATGGTTTCTCTGCCGAATTTTTCAAAAAATTTAAAGATAAGATAGCCCCTCTTCTTCTCGAGGTTTATAATGAGTCATTCGGGCGTGGCCTGCTACCTCCCACCTTGACTCAAGCTTCAATCTCTCTCCTGTTAAAGAAGGATAAAGATCCTACTGCTTGCGAGTCTTATAGACCCCTTTCACTCTTGAATGTGGATTTTAAGATTTTGTCCAAAATACTCGCAACTCGGCTTGAGACAGTTCTCCCTCTGATTATCTCACAAGAACAAAATGGATTCATCAAAGGTCGCCAGTTGTTTTTTAATACCCGTACAATATTGAACACAATTTTTTCAACTCATTCCCCCAAGTCTCCTGAAGTAATCATTTCTCTTGACGCCGAGAAAGCTTTTGATCGAGTAGAATGGGAGTATCTCTTTGCCGCTCTTAATAGGTTTGGTTTTGGAGAGAGGTTTGTGTCCTGGATCAAACTACTTTATACATCTCCTCAAGCATGTATTCTTACTAATTCCATCCAATCGGACTATTTTTCGGTGGGGCGTGGTACTAGACAGGGTTGCCCTCTTTCCCCCCTCTTGTTTGCGTTAGCCATTGAGCCTCTTTCTGTTGCCCTAAGATCCCTTTCTTCTTTTCACGGAATCATCCGCTCTGGCGTCGAGCTTAAACTGTCCTTATATGCAGATGACCTTCTCCTGTATGTTTCTGACCCATTATGTAGCCTTCCCCCAATTTTAAATACTCTGGAAAAATTTGGATCGTATTCCGGCTATAAAATTAATTCACTTAAAACCGAATGCTACCCAGTGAATTCATTAGCTTTAAAGCTTAAGCCTTCTGATATCCCTTTTAGGCTCAGTCCCTCGGGGTTTAGATATTTGGGAATTAATATTGCACGTACTCTGCCCTCGATGTTTTCTCAGAATTATACCCCACTAGTCTCCCAAATTGCATCAGACCTTCAGAGGTGGAACTCTCTCCCTCTTTCACTAATAGGCAGGATTAATATTATCAAAATGAATGTGCTACCTAGACTTCTGTTTTTATATCAAAACATCCCTCTGTTTTTGCCCAAACAGTTCTTCAGGTCCCTGGATCAGATGGTCTCTTCCTTTTTGTGGAATGGAAAGGCCCCCAGAATGAGACTTTCTTTATTACAACAGTTCACCACAAATGGTGGTCTTTCTCTACCCAATTTTACAATGTATTACTGGTCCTCGCATATTCATAAACTGAATTATTGGTTAAATTCACCGGATCTGATTTGGTGCAAACTTGAAGTTCAATCGATTTCTGCATCTTTTTCACCTGCCTCAATTATTTATTCATCATTACCAATTAAACTATCCTCTGTTACTACAAATCCTATAGTGCTTTCCACACTCAGGATCTGGTCACAATTTAGGTCCCATTTTAAATTTGTATTACCATCTAATAAAATGCCGTTATTAAAGAATCACATTTTCTCTCCAGCATCTACTAATGCTGCCTATAGAATTTGGCATGAGAGAGGTATTAGAACAATGAGAGACCTTTACGAAGATGGTTTGTTCCTTAGTTTTTCAGAATTGTCTTCTAAATTTAATCTACCCACTTCACATTTGTTTCTTTATTTCCAAATTAGACATTGCGTTTCATCACGGTTTCCAAATTTTCCAACTTTGCCTACTGACCCACCATGGGTCGAATTCCTAGCTTTGAAGCCTAATCTGAAATCTCCTCTTTCTATTATTTATGGAAAACTTATGGCAATTGAGGCCGACTCATCAGGTAAAACCAGAACTGCATGGGAACGGGAATTGGGTGTTGAACTGTCAGAGTCATGGTGGGATAAAGTTATTCTCAGCATACGCCAGAGTACACCATGTGCCAGACTACAATTAATACAGTTTAAAGTAATAAATAGAGTACATTTTTCAAAGTCCCGTCTATCAAAAATTTTCCCTTCAATTTCAGATCAATGTGATAGATGTCAGGCCTCACCTTGCAACTTAAGTCATATGTTCTTCTTTTGCCCAAAATTACAAGGGTTCTGGAAATACTTCTTCTCCATACTCTCAGGAGTTTTTAAGATCCAGATTCAGAATGATCCACTTATTGCCATTTTTGGAGTTCCAGGGACCACACTTAACCTATCCCGCCAGCAGAGGGAGGTCCTAGCCTTCTGTTCTCTCCTTGCCAGGCGCTGTATTTTGCTCGCGTGGAAATCTCCCACACCTCCATCCACATTGCAATGGCTTAACACCGTAAGATCATTCTTGAAAATAGAAAAAATTTCATTAACAGTGAAAGGTAGTTCTGAAAAATTTACTTATAAATGGGCACCCTTTGTGTCATATGTAAAATCTTTGCCTTCACAACATACAGACTGATACCCTGATTCATGCTCAATGCACAGACTGATGGGACTAACTCATCACACTACCATGTGACTTAACTCTGAAGAATAAATGAATGGGTAAAACACTCGTTTCCTTTTAGTTTTTTGATGCCGTCCTATCCCCCCTCCTCCCCCCCTTTTTTTTTTTTTTTTATTTTATTTTATTTTTATTTTTTTTATTTATTTATTTATTTTTATTTTTTTATTATTTTTTTTTGTTCATTTCGTCTTGTTTTTGGTTAGGTTAGTGGGGTGTGATATGTTTGGTTGTGGGAGGGGGAGGGAGGGGAGGGGAGAAAAGGGGAGAAAAAAATTTTTTATTTGGAGAAGTCATGTAAGTTTCGTAAAATATATGTATTGTTAATTGTTGTATGTTCTCCTGATAAAAAAAATAAAATAAAAAAAATTAAAAGCTTCATGTGAAAAATGCTATGCTAAAGAGCTCAAACCACAATGAACGTCCGCCATTTTGAGAACCAAAGAGAGACAGCCCATGTCACGTCAAGGGGCCTCCCTCCCATTTTTCTTAGAGACACGCTGCTTGCTCCCTCACTATCCATCCTTCGGTTCAAACAGTCTTATACTGCCATCTGGTGGTTCTAAAAATGTCCTACACACAAAACAAATTAACCAACATTTCTTCTTAAATTTGACAATAATTACTAATTATTGTCAAATTTCAAACAATATTATAATTTACCATAATAATTTCTGAGACAATTAATCACCCAGCAAAATTTGTTATCACGACAGGCGTAGTTTTAATGAACACCAGGGTAAATTTTGGCCAGCATCACAAAAATAAAGTGCAAATTTAGCACAGACCCATGTGTACAGGTACATCTCCAAAAATGTGAGTACGGTATCATGAAAAAGTTAAATTTTTGTCAATTTCATCATATATTACAAAGATTCATTACACACAGAGTGAAATATTTTGAGCCTTTATTTCTTGTCATTCTGCTGATTATGGTTTACAAATAATGAAAACCCAAAACTCAGTGTCTCCAAATATTAGAATATTACATAAGATAAAAATGATATTCTAAACACAAATGTCAGTCTTCTGAGAAGTTTGTTAATTTCTATGCACTCTACTTGTTTGGGCCTCCTTTTGCATGAATTACTGCATCAGTGCAGCGCGGCATGATCAGCCCGCTGCACAGCTGAGGTGTAATGGAAGCTCAGGCTGCTTTAATAGTGACCTTCAGGTCATCTGCTTTGTTGGGTCTGGTGCCGCTCACATTCCTCTTGACAGCCCTGAGGTTCTCTGTGGGCTTCAGGTCAGGCGTGTTTGCTGGTCGGTCACGCACAGTAACACCACGGGCACTGAACCAGCTGTTGGTACGTTTCCACCTTACACATCTGTGTAGTTACAGGATGAAATATTCACAGACGCATCTAAACTTTGTGGTAAATGTAAACATGGAACTGACCATCAGTTTGTTGTAATTAAAATGTCTTTTAAAGCTAGACAAGACTTTTGGTTGACCACTTATTGATGCACCGTCCTGCTCTCCTGCAGGGTGTAACTTTGACAGCAGCTATCGGAGGTGCCGACATGCCGGTGGTCATCACCGTACTGAACAGTTACTCAGGCTGGGCTCTGTGTGCGGAGGGCTTTCTGCTAAACAACAACCTGCTCACCATCGTCGGAGCTCTCATCGGGTCTTCTGGAGCCATTTTGTCCTACATTATGTGTGTGGTAAGCAGAAAACACTGAGAAAATATTGCTGCTTTGCTCTCTTCGTTTACAGCTTTATTGTGAAGTACCGTATTGGGATTTTTGAAGGTAAACGTATGCAGTTAACCACAGTTCTTTCCTGTCCACCAGGAGGGACTCTTTACCTTATTAGTAAAAATGTGTAATTCCTAATTTGATTTACTGTATATCTTTCTATACACTTAAAAAAAATAGTATTGCATTAATAAACATTTCAAAATGGAATACATTTTATTTTTCTCAGGCCATGAATCGTTCCCTGGTTAACGTGATCCTGGGAGGTTACGGTACATCTTCCACCGGTACAGGAAAGCCCATGGAGATCACAGGGACACACACTGAGGTCAACGTGGAGCAGACCGTTGACATGATTAAAGAAGCTCAAAATATAATTATCACTCCAGGTAAAACAGAAAACAAACTACAGCACTGTACATGAGTGAAAAAACATCTGATTTTAATGTAATTCCCCCTGCAAGCATCAGCAAAGTGCAAGTTCTGTTTATTTAACCTTTTTTTTTTGTTACGTCACTATAATTGACAAGTCATGGCAAAACGTGTGCACACAAAAACACATTAGTCTCGTTTCTGTGTGGTCTGCAGTATCTCATATAAAGACGTTCTACAGTGGAGCACATCTATGTAAGGTCAAGGGGAAATTGGATGAAATGAGGGTATGCAGGGTTTGTTGACAACTCACTATGCTCCATATTGGCTTGTTCCTTTTTCTGGACTGAGGCGTGAACTTTGACGTGACACCAAACGTACAATAATCTCCCACAATTACAACTGTCCTTGGATCGGCTGCTGTACATGCATCATTGGGGGTGGTCCAGGAAGGTTTCAGCTCTCGCCTCAGACAGTTGTGATGCAGACCCCAAAGAGTTGTTTTGCTCACGTGAGTGCATGTAAACACAGACTGAAAGCATCCAGCCTGCAAATTGGTGATTCCAGTCACAGAGCTGAGTGCCGGTTTACAAAAACTAAATCTTTAGAGGAAATCACTGCAATTGACAAAAAATGAAGAATTGTTCATGTGGTCCAGTGAAAATCAAATGAGGCATTCGGTGTAGGTTATTTCTCCTTTTTTTTTCCTGCCACAAATAAAGTCAAAAGTAATTTTATGAATGGCTTTTTGGAAACACCAGTGAAAAAGTAAAGCCTCTAAACCTCCTCTTGCACTTTTGGGATCACACCAGTTCAATCCACTTGTGTTGGGTAGAATTTTCTTATTGCGTCAGAAATTCAACAACACCACACTAAGTCATCAGCATGTGATATTTTCAATCAAACATCGGTTACATAAGAGTAAAACTACAGAAAAAACGTTAAAAACATCTGACACTTTCCTCTATTATGATAATGTGTAATAGTCCAACACGTTAAGTCACTGCCCTTGTTTCCATTTTGACATTTTTTAAATTTTATTTTATTGGAGCCATCACAGTCACTTGGCTTGACTGACGTCTGTGTTAACGGCTAAGCCTCAGCTTGATAAACACAAGTGTTTTCTTGGCTTTGTCTGGACCATGTCTGCATGCTCTGGCACTGTGTTTTTCTTACATGGGAAACTTCTGTGAGAATGTTGGCAGCGCACGTTACAAAGAATTATGACAGACGGCGGGGGAGAAAAAAAAAGTGAAAATCTTTTATTTGTTTTGTTGGACAACAGTGTTTTTGGAAAGAGCTGTTATTTTCTTTAAAAAAATTGTCTGTTTCTTGAGCTCGGTTTGAAGCCACGTCACTTTAAATTGGTGTGTCATAAAAAGACAGATTCTGACTGGTTGTTGTGACGAGGCTTGTAAACCTCAGTGAACTGTTGACACGTGTTGGTGTGAGGGATAATAAAGCAGCAACTTACACCTGCGTTGCTGAATTTAAAAGCAATCGGAGACTTAAAGAAAAAAATAGGAAAACGTAGAACTTGGTGGCATCTTTACCCTATTTTATGCCGTACACGTCGCACCGCCCTATAAGTCGCATCAGTCCATATTTGTGTAATGAAGTGAAAAAATCCATAAATATGTCGCTTCGCCGTATACGTCGCATCTATTATGTGTCACCGCTGACGCGTTGCATTTGTTTTGCGTCACAGCTGACAACCCGGAAATGTGGGCCGGTGTTGTGCCAAAAATCGATGGGCTGCCAAATGGCAGCCGCAGGAGCGTGCATGGGAGGACTTTAATAAGAATTTAAAAATATTAACAATTAAAAACAATTATTTGCTCGAAATTATAGTAAAGGTGATGCACTTTGACAGTCAAATCAGCTGTATTTCAAAATCCGATACATGGAAATAAACAAGTAATCTACTTCATCTTCCACGAACCAAATTAAGGACCATGGGAGACCGGGCATTCTGTGTGGCTGCCCCCCGCCTATGGAACTCCCTCCCTGACTACCTGAGAGCTCCACAGTCACTGGTTGACTTCAAAAACGGCTTAAAGACTTTTCTTTTTAAGCAAGCCTATTCTGCCTCCACATGATTTTATCTTTGATCTTGGTTGATATTATTATTGATTTTACTTGATTTTATCACTTGTTTTATTTATTTATTTTTAAGCAGGCCTATTCTGCCTCCACATGATTTTATCTTTGATCTTGGTTGATATTATTATTGATTTTACTTGATTTTATCACTTGTTTTATTTATTTATTTTTTAAGCAGGCCTATTCTGCCTCCACATGATTCTGTCTTCAATCTTAGTTGATATTATTATTGATTTTACTTGATTTTATCACTTGTTTTATTTGTTGTAGCACTTTGAGATTTTTATTAATGAAAAGTGCTGTATAAATTGAATTCATTATTATTATTAAGTATTTTTTTGTTTGTTCCAAATTATAGTAAAGGTGTGTCTCAGTCTGACGTTTGCTTAATAAAATGACTTTAACAGTCAAATCAGCTGTCTTTCAAAAGTATTCACTGCCTCGGTGCTCCCGGGAGTGCGCAGACTGGTCAAATTAGCTGCATTTCATCGGGGCAGTGCAGCAAAATGAAGCTGGTTTGATGGTTGCTCCAAGCAGCGAGCAGAACGAAGGTGGGGTACTGTGGCAAGCCGATAGTAAAAGCTGTTGAAGATTCTCAGTCATCCAGGACATGGAAAAAAAAAAGAAAAAGTTCAAGACAAAAATAATAAAGTATAAAGTAAAGTACAATAAATAAAGTCCAGTTGTTTTTGTCTTGAACTTTTTTGAATGAATTATAGCCACTTTTACCTATTACATGATATAACGGCCTGCCATACTACTCTGCTGCCATCTAGTGACTGAAAATGGAACTGTTCAAATTTTTTTCCGTCAGAATTACCGGTAATTAAAAAATTAAAATATGGGGGGAAAAAAATCCATAAATGCATCGCTTCAGCCCATATGTTGCAGGGCATGCAAAATATGCGCACACAAAAAAAGTGACTTGTACAGCAAAAATATATATATTTTTAGTTTTTGTTGATTACCGTAACTGGTGAATTCAGCCACATGGGAGCATTGTTTGAGTTGCAGAGATAAACTGAAATGAACTACAGTATGGTTATATTGAGCAGGTGGTGTAGATATTTTTCACACAATAGTTTTGTAACATTCTTAAAAATTGGCAGAGAGAATTTTATTCTCATGAACTTTCTCCAGCTTTAAGACCAACTAGCAGATAAAGTTGTTTTGAAGACGAACACTTGTTTGACTTGCTTGAAATTTGTCACATGCATGCCCTCCAGAACATTGCTGGAAGTTTTCAGGATTTCATCGCATCTGATTAAACTCATGTCTTTGATGTGTTTGGACTTTGGGCACATCTTGTTTTAACTTAGAATTTAAACCAAAAGATTATTGAATGCTGATGTGTGTGGGTTCTTGAGTCCCTCTTTTCTCAACCCAAATATTTTTTTTTGTACTCTGTAGATTGCATCAAAATGCATAGACTTTATAGTATATGTTATTGTCATTTTTCTTTCAGGTTATGGACTTTGTGCTGCAAAGGCGCAGTACCCCATTGCTGAATTAGTAAAGCTGCTCTCAGAGGCTGGCAAGAAAGTCAGGTAAAGACATGATTACCGTAATTCTTGGGCTACAGAACGCACCTGTCTCTAATCCGCACACACTAAAAGTATGCAAAATCATAATTTTGTACATAAACAAGACGCTCCGGTTATTTAGCCACGGGCATCCACCATACATTGTCAGGAACTGTGCCCATCCAGTTCTGACAGTGTGCAGCTTTCTTGTTGTAGTACAAAAATCATCCACCAGATGGCTTTTCATAGACTATGGCTTTCTTTCATCACACTTCATGCTCATCAGAGGTTTTCATGATGTTTTGCTGTCTGACTCATGGTTACAACCATTCAACCTTCAAAATGAACACAAGAACTATACCGGCAAGCATAATCATTGGACAGAACAGTGCCAAGCTCCTACGTAACTGGACTTATGTAAAAATTATATACAGGTAGTCCCCGACTTACGAGCGAGTTCCGTTCCTGCGAGTTGCTCGTAACACGAAAATTCGTAAGTTGGAACACGAAGCACGTGTTCTCGTAAGTCCGGATTTTCGCTCGTAAGTTGGAACATTTATGCTAGCGCTACTACGAACACTCGTTTTTCATCAAAAACGTTCATATTAGTTCATAAACATGGTCGGAAACGTGTTTCCAAACGGTTAGCTAACACACTTTCATCTAAAAACACAAAAAAGTGCTGTATTTTTTACAAATTTACTTCTCTTTCGCCGGCTCGTAAGTCCGGGACCTCGTATGTAAGAGCGCTCGTAAGTCGGGGACTACCTGTACTGGTAAATATTACCCAGCAGTCTTATCGAGGTCATGTGACCAGAAGTCAAATAGGACTTCAGAAGTCAAATAGGACTAAATTACAGTAAATATTCGTTAAATTATTATCATTGATTTTTATTGTTAAACATTTTTGGTAACAATTGCTGTTCTAAATGTACTTTTTAAATAAATTTGACATGATTTCTGCTCAGCAGAGCTCATATGAAGAGGATGGAGGAGGGGGTAACAGCCCCTCCCTTCTGTTGTCTCTCCGCTCCGTTTAATGCCCCCTGTTTAAGCTTAAATGAGCTATTGGTATTTAAACACATATTTACCGTACACAGAAATATATTTTTTACTTTTATTTAAATATGTACCGGTCTTGACTGACTGCTTAAAAAAATAAATCTGATGACCTCTCTAGCTGAGCTTTCATGACGGAAGGGGAGGGGGAAGAACCCCTCCTGTTGTTCTCCGCTGTTCTCCATTGTTGTTGTTCTCCGCTCTGTGTTCGGATGTGACTTAAGTTGAGATTCCATTATTTAAATACATATTTACCATACACAGAAAGATGTCACACAAAAATAATTTTAAACTTTTATTAAAATATGTAACGCTCCCTCCTCCCCCTCCTCCTCTCCCTCCGCTATGAGGAAATGCCTCAGGTTGTCACGAGAGAATTAAACTAGGGTTTTACGTTGCTGCCCGAGTCCCATCAGATTTTCTGGTCTTCTGGTGTGCTGGACCAGCGATCCATGGTTTTATTTTATTTTTTTAAACGTTTTATTAACATATAAACACAGAATATGCAGCGGCAGCGACAGCGGAGGGAGAGGAGGAGGGGAGGAGGGAGGAGGGAGCGATCACTTGACTTTTGGCAAAAAAAACAAAAGAAAACTCCAGATAAGGGATTAAGAAGGGGAAATTAATACATTTGTGTCACATATAAAACAGTCCTGCATCGCTTTGCATCGCTTTGAATGAGAACATGCGGCTGCTCGCTGGCTGCGCGCTGGGACAGGTGGGGGCGTGGGTTAGGGGCCAAAAACTCCGCCCCTTCTGTTCTCTGATTGGTCCGGTCAAAAATCAGCCGGAGAAATCGTTGTCTATGGGAGAAGTCCCAGACCCTAGTACGAAGCGAAGTGAAGGACAAGGGTCTGGTTTTAACCAGGCTACAAACGAATACATGTTGATAAATTTATAAATTGTACCAAGCACAGGACAGATGCTTCAACCTGTTTGATAAGAGTGTGTAGTAGAAAGAAGCTAAAACAGGAAGAAACAAGGTGCTGGACCCTTGCGCAATTCTCCTGCCTCTGTTGTTTGGTTGTGGCTGGTGCAGCTGCTGCTCTGTGCTTGATTAGAGGAAAGTGGGTGGTCAGAGGAGGAACAAAGGAAAACATTTCTTTGCCCTGATTTGCCTTTTTTTGTTTTGTCTTGCTTTTTAATGTATCCTCTTACTTCCAATGATCTGTGTAATTGTTCTTTTTTTGTCTTAGGTAACCAGCTACTTTAATGTATTTGTTAGATTTTATGCACAACACTAAAGTCCAGAAACACAAGATGTTCTCATTGCTCTCCTTCAAGGCCAAAGTCCCACTGTTTTGTTTTTCTCTCGTCCTCTCCATTAATGTAGACATCATCCATCCATCCATCCATCTGTCCATTATCTTTTACCCACTTCTTCCATTTTGGGTCATGGGGGTCGCTGGTGCCCATGTCCAGCAATCACTGTGCGAGGGGCGGGGGACACCCTAGACAGGTCACAAGTCTATCACAGGGCTAACATACATGTTTAGTAGAAAGTGTTTTTTATTTTTATTATTTGCTGTCACAGTTAACAAAACTATAAGGCTCATCTGGGTTCTTTGTAAACCTCAATTTAGAAAACAATTGTGCAACTTGTTTTTAAAAGTTTGTTGCTCATCTTTGCAGGCGGTTGGTGAGAAGAATACATTTCCTGAACTGGTTAGATGATTCCAATAATTGAGAACTGTGTATACCCAGTTACACACCAGAGAGTGCACATTCAACAAATGATTCTGGTGGAGGAGTGTGGTGGGAGTTGTGTAAAAACAGATTAACGCCTCTTTTGCTCAACTTTATTTATTTAGAGTCCTCCTCACTCACCTCTTGACATATTCTCTCTTGATTTGCTTGTAAAGTAGCGACTTGACTAATAGTCAGCCTTTGTTTTGTCCAGGTTTGGGATACATCCAGTAGCCGGTCGGATGCCTGGTCAGCTGAATGTGCTGTTGGCTGAAGCAGGCGTCCCGTATGATATTGTTATGGAAATGGAAGAGATTAATGAGGACTTCCCTGGTGAGTCCAGCTTTCATTCAAAAAGATTTGGAGCCAGTGAATGTTACAAAAACAGAATTGTGACATCTTTGCTCTTACTTTCAGTCGAGTATTCAGTTTTTTTTTTGTCATCTTTATATTTTGTATACGATAATGTTTTAATTTAGATAAAATATTACTTGATTAAGAACAAAGTCTTGTGAATTTTTGCAATGTATTTGACAATTATTTTTTTTTAAATCCACCAAACTGACCAGAGTCTGGTAAATGTTTCGCATAAAGAAAATGAAAAGTGGACACTTTTTTTTTTTTACTTTTAAAATTGTTTCATAATTTAAGGGCAAATGTTAAACCTGACTTACTCTTGAAAAAATGCTACAAATGTAACTGAAGTTTTTGCTTGCAGCACTGACATTTTTGCAGTAAATCAATAGTTCAAAGGGTAATTTTGTGTTGTGATGTACTGGAATTTCCTTTTCACACAACGCTAACCTCTTTTTTCCCAAGTTCTCTGTGTCATTTCCTGTTAAATGAGCCATAAAATTTGTTTTAAAAACCAATTGGTGGTTTGTACACACAGAAACTGATCTGGTCCTGGTGATTGGCGCCAACGACACGGTGAACTCTGCTTCCCAAGAAGACCCCAACTCCATCATTGCTGGCATGCCCGTTTTGGAGGTCTGGAAGGCCAAACAGGTAAGACATCTGGTGTAAGGATGAGAATAAGATTTGTCCCACAAGTCTTAAAACATTGACCCAGGTAATTTAATATAAAATGACAACATTCAAAGCATTTTTTAAAAGTCTGCTAAAAAAATTAGGATAAACACTTTGTTCCTTCAAGTTCTTTCTAGAGGCTACTTATTCCTTGATGATATCCTTTGTCCTTTTTAGGTGATTGTGATGAAACGTTCTCTGGGTGTTGGATATGCAGCCGTGGACAACCCCATCTTCTACAAACCCAACACTGCAATGCTGCTAGGCGATGCTAAGAAGACGTGCGACGCCCTGCAGGCCAAAGTCCGCGAGTCCCAGTGCCTGTAAAGTGGCTCTGCGTTGAGGAGGCCTCAGCTGAGAGCACACACACAAGAAAACAAAGGAAACGTTTTCTAAAAGTACTCCAACTTTGTCAGCTGAGTAAAACTGAGATAGGAGGTTATTGACGAACCCTTCCTAAGATCTAAAAATAAAAAATGTGTTAAAAGTTGATGCTTGTGGAACTCATAAAATGAGGGTGCTGTGTATTTATTTCTCACAGAGATAATATACTTAAAAACAGATGTTTTCTTCTTGACACTTCTTTTATTTCTAGATACTAAAGGAAGGGAAATGGTCTTCAAACTCAATAATGTGTATTCATGTAAAAAAAAAAATCAGGATTGTAGATGTATTAAAGCTTTAGAGCCATTTCACAGTTAGGATGTTTAGGAATTACTGAACAGTCGATGATTTGAAAAGTGACAATAATAAATCACAGGAAGGAGTTATTACAGTTTGAAGCGCCAACATTTTTTTCTTCGCTGTAAAAAGTTTCACCCTCCATTGTTTAATTTTTGTTTTAGTAGTTCGATCCCCACGAAATCTGCATCACCTTTTTTTCCTTTCAGTAATGACAAGAAAAAGCTGAATATTGTTAACATTTTTGAGAAGTTCTTTCAATTCCAGTTTTCTTCTGTGTTGAAAGAGTTTTGGTCTAAAACTTTTCCGAGTTAATCAAACGAGGCACTTTTCCCTCATCATCTGAGAGTAACACTTTTTGTGCACGGATGCCTCAAGGGCAGCAACCATATTTGGATTCACAAGACTGAGAACAGAAAATCATACAAAAATAAATACTTAGTTTTTGTGGGACCACTGCTGTGCTTAAATATTGACTGTCCTACTCCTACAAACACTTGTTGCTCAGATAGATTTAGGTGCTTAATGGTTCAGATTTTACCTAAACTTTCTTTTTCGTTTTGTCGTTAAGTTAATGTGACCAATCCACTCCTGCGTGCCCCCTCATTACAGCTCTACGGAAAAATGAAGGGACACAGTTTGTAAAATTGAGGTAATATTTAACCTGACTGTTGTGGAGGAATGTAAACAAAAATGCAAATGAAGATTTTTATTTTTCCTGTTTAATACCATAAACATAACCTCGTGCCAAACCTTTTTCCCTTTGCACCTAATCCGGTTAAATTCACAGTTTGGCTCCTGATATAACCACTGATACAGGTCAAGAAAATCTCTTTGCTCCATTATTATTATTTTTTTATATCTTAAAGTAAAAATGTCATCAAACAGTTGGTTAGCCAATATAAATACTGTAAGGTTAATTATTAGTCTCCCCTTAGGACCATTCTATCTCCATTAAATAACTAGATGACTTACCGTACACTTTTCTTCTAATCAATTTTCATTCCACTCATTCCACATTAGCAGCTTTCATATGTCCAAGACCAACAGTATTTTGTTTTGCTTTGCATTTTCAGACCTAAGTTTCTGGATGACAATTTGTCTTTATCTGTTTTGCAACTAAAGTTTAAAGCTGTAGATGTCAGCAGAGCTCAGGAGGATGGAGTTCAGAATTGTAAATTTACTCAATCTGTATTGATTGTGATATTAAATATTTGTCAGTTGCAGATATTTTTTTATCAGATTCTTAAAAAAAGGCTAATTTAAATGTTGCACTTTGCATTTATGCCCCCCTATGTTTGTAGCATTATTTTCTTGGAGTATTTTTATGAGGCATCAAGTGTGCAAAGCAACAAGGTTTGGATGGCGTATGTTTCAATGCATTGTGTTGCGAGGATGAAATGTACTGTGAATTTGATTTTTCTGTCCTCTGTTCATCATGGAACATTTTCTTCCCCAATAAACCACAGAAGTTGTCATTTCTTCCATCAGCTTTTTCTTTTAAAAAACATGCTGTTGAATTTTGCAAATGTGAATATTCTGATGTGCAACGTTTACTTTGAGATTAACGCTACAACCGCAGTTCAGTTTGAGACCGCTGAGAAGTTAAATATTTGCAGAAATTACCTGGATGAAGGACCATGAAGGGAAGGAATTTAATCCACACCTACTTCGTCTCTGCACTGCTGCTGCTTTAGAGAACTGAAAAAGTTATGTAATTTAATTTTTTAACCACTGTATAAAATACTTTAGCTTTGAAAACAGTTGGAAGTAACAGGTCTTAAGATTGCAGGTTCACTGGTCAGTGAAGCTACAAACTGAGGTTTACAGTTCAAGTGAGTACCTAGGAACTACTTTGTCATTTGTGTCGCTTTTTCAGAAGAATTTTATTAAAATAAGGCTTTAACTCATGAAAGCAACCTCAGTACCCCATATGCGCTTGGATCATTTTAAGTGCTCCATAGAACCAAAGCTGTTGAGTTCATTCTGGTTGGTTGGTTAGATTCCACCAGAGTTGTCCCAGAGGATGACATTCAGCATGCACTGGGGCAATGCAGAGTGGGGCATGAAGTGGAAAAATGTGAAAGGCTTTTTAAAGGTTGGTGGTGAGTATAGGAGTTCTATGCCTTATGTCTTGTTCACGAGAGATGGTAGGAGATACCATACCATTTTATTTATAAAGCACTTTAAACAGGAACAAGTCCACACCAAAGTGCTGGATTTGAGATGGAACAGGTCTTTGTCCAGAATGAGTTTGGCAGCAGTCTGTAGTGCTAATGAAGGAGTTGAGCTGAATTGGTTCACTGGTCCATCGGTTCCAACCTTTTGGTCATGATGAAATAATAAGATTCCAGATATAAGCCAATGATGAACTCCATTATCCAGGAGGAATAGGTGAGAGACATTGAGTTGGTGTGGGTGTACTCTTCGCCCCCCGACTTGGTGCCTGTGTGTTGGAGTTTTCCCTGGCAGATTAGAAGGTAGCTTCCCTGCACTTTTGGGTGGGGGGGAACAGGCTCTGGTGGTTGTGCTTACGACTGGCAGTTCAGAGTATTTGGCCTTCTTGGAGTTCTTAGCAGGGGTGCTGTAAGATGTTCAGCTGGGGGTCTCCATTATTCTGCTGGGGGCCTTCAATGCCCACTTGGGTAATCAAAGTGTGACCTAGAGGGGCATGATTTAACAGCCTCTGATCTGAACCTGAGCTGTGTTCTGTTGTTGGACTTGTGTGCTAGTCGTGGTTTGTCCATCTTGAACACCATGTTCGAACACAAGGGTGTCCATAAGTGTCCTTGGCACCAGGACATCCCAAGTCATAGATCAATGATTGACTTTGTAGTCATGTCATCTGATTTGCAGCCTTTTGTTTGGGGCACTCGGGTGAAGAGATGAGCTGAGCTGTCAACTGATCACCACCTGGTAGTGAGTTGGATCAGATGGCGGAGGAAGACTCAATATAGACCCAAACATAAGTGGGGATTTTGTGGGAACACCTGGCTGAAGAACCCGTCAAAAAGATCTTCAACTCACACCTCAGGGAGAGTTTTAACCGCATCCCAACTGAGGTGGGAGACATTGAGTCTGAGTGGGCCATGTTGTTCCACACCTGTTACTGAGGTGGCTGCCTTGGGCTGTGGCTGCAAGGTTGTCAGTGTTCGCGGTGGCTATCCTCAAACTTGCTGGTGGACACCCTGGGTTAGCGAGTCTGTCAATCTGAAGGAGTCCTATTAGGACTTGTTGGCTAGTGGGACACCAGAGGCAGCTGAGGAGCACCAGAGGGCCAAGCAGACCATAGCCTTGGGTGTTATTGAGACAAAAGCTGAGATGTATGAGGAGTTATGTGAGGCCTTGGTTAGAGACTCAATCGACTCAGAGGAAATTCTGGCAAACCATCATGCATCTGAAGAGGGGAAAGCAGATCTTTACTAAACACTGTGGTCAGTGTAGGTGGGGTGCTGTTGACCTCAACCAGCGATGAAATCAGGAGGTGGAAGGAATACTTCTCGGACCTTCTCAACCCCATTGGCACGTCTTTCATAGAGGAAGCTGAGTCGAGGGACTTCAGGGTTGGTCTGTCCATAACCATGGCTGATGTCGCCGAGGCAGTTAAAAAGCTATGCGACGGCAGAGTTCCTTTGGTGGACAAGATTTTTACACTTTCCTTAAAGGGGACCACATACTGTATAGGTCTTTAAAAAATTTTATGTTATGTCTGTGTGCTATCTTGACAATATTAATTCATTTTAATACACAAAATAATTCTTAGATAATCAATTATACCCTTTTTAATTCTGCCATTTTTAACTTTCGTTTTGAACGACCGGTTTCTGATACTGAGTTCTGAAGTCCACGCCCTTCAAAGATCTGTTTACGCCCTCTGCACAGCCAGTATCTGTAATGTGTTGTTGTTTTAAAATTAGCTCTTTTTTTATTACTCATTTGACTTACTGTTAGTGCTAGCTTAAGATAACTTACCGAAACCCGTCTGAGCGCGCCGCAATTTGCTGCTCCTTTTAGCATTAGACCACCCGAATCCGATGCTAATGTTAGCTTGTTCCTCTTCCGGTGTTCGCCAGCTCCGCTCGTTGCACGCGGCGATTTTGGGAGTTATCGCTGTTCCAGTCAAGACACACACAAAGTTCACCAAGTGTCTCCCGTAAATTAATCCGTATGGAGAAGGTCCTCGCTGCTGCGAGGCTGCTGCGAGGCTGTACAGTTGAAGCTCCGCTCCATCCGCCAGAAGAGGGTCCCGTTGCCGCCGGTCCCTACGCCGGCGGTCTGCTCGTTTATTTCTGCCGGCTGCGCGTTGGGAGCGATCGCAAATACACTAAAAATTGAACTAAAACATAAAAATAACAATTATACTTTATTTATAAAGCCATTTAAAAAAACACAGCTGCAACAAAGTGCTGTACACATGAAATTAAGAACATATAAACAAAAGATGAGATGAAATCATGAAAAACAACAGTCATGTGTTTAATACAGAAGTGGGTTGAGCCTAACCAGGGGTTGCTAGGTGAGGGGCTGGACTCAGGTTGTGGTGGGTTGTGGCTGCGGTTTGTGACGTCACAAACCGCAGGAAGTGAGAAACGAACCGTTTTTATCACAGACAAATAAATCTACTTAGAGTAAATAAACCACTGGGTGCATTTCTTTGGCCTTAGGACTGTTTTTTTATGAAGTACATACCCAAAGTTGAGTAAAAAAAACATTAAAAAGTGAATTTTGCATGTGTGGTCCCCTTTAAGGTTCTGGATGTTGTGGGGCCGTCTCAGTTGACACACATTTGCAACATCACATGGACATCCAGGGCAGTGCCACTGGATTGGCATATTGGTGGTTTCCCTCTTCAAAAAGAGGGACCAGAGGGTGTGTTCCAAGTACTGTATAGGGGCATCACTATTCTTAGCCTCCACAGTAAAGTCTATTCAGGGGTACTAGAGAAGTGAGTCCATTCGTTAGTCAAACCGCAGATCCAGGCGGAATAGTGCCGTTCTATGTTGGTCGTGGAACACTGGACCAGCTCTTTGCCCTCACTAGGGTCCTCAAGGGGCCATGGGAGTTTGCCCATCCAGTCTACATAGGATTTGTAGACTTGGAGAAGGCTTTTGACTGTGTACCTCTGGGTACACTGGGTTGCTCCCCAAGTATGGGATTGGGGGCCCGTTGCTATGGGTTGTTCGGTCCACATACAAGAGGTGTGAGAGTTTGGCTTGCATTGCCAGCAGTAGGTCAGAGCTTTTCTGGTTGGGAGTTGGTCTCAGCCAGGGCTGCCCATTGTCACCGATGCTGTTTATAACTTCTAGAATTTCTCTGTGCAGCCAGGGGACAGAAGGAGTCTGGTTGAATTGCCTCAAGATTCCATCTATGCTATTTACGGATGATGCGGTCTTGTTGGCATCATCATGCTGTGCTCTTCACCTCTCACTGGAATGGTTCACAGCTGAGTGTGAAGCAGTTGGGATGAGAATCAACACTTCCAAATCTGAGACCCTGGTCCTCAGTCGGAAAAGGGTGTATTGCTCTTTTTGTTCACAAGTGAAAGAAGAATGGAGTGTGAGATTGAATGATTGATTGGTGCAGCAGCTGCATTATTGCAGACTCTGTGCCAGTCCATTATGGTGAAGAGGGAGCTGAACTGTAAGGCAAAGCTCTCTGTTTACTGGTCAGTATGTTCCTACGGCCTCACCTATGGCCACACACTCTGGTTATTGACCGAATGAATGAGATTGTGGATACAGGTGGTTGAAATGAGTTACCTTTGAAGGGTAGCTGGACTCTCCCTTAGAGATAGGGTGAGTAGTTGAGTTATCTGGAAGAGACTCGGAGTAGAACTGCTGTTCCTCCACATCGAGAGGAGCCAGTTGAGGTGGTTCACACATTTGGTAAGGATGCTTCTTGGGCACCTCCCTAGTGAAGTGCTTCAAGCATGTCCGACTGGGAGGAGACTCCAGGGAAGACCCAAGACACGCTGGAGAGACCACGTCTCTCAGTTGGCCTGGGAATGCCTTGGAGTCTTCTCAGTAGAGATGGAAGAGGTGGCTGTGGAAAGAGATGTCTGGACCTCCCTGCTCAAGTTGCTGCCCTCGCGACCTGACTGGAACAAGCAAAAGATAATGGATGGATGGATCATGGGGAACTCTTAGAGCAACTGCTCTTCTGCATCAAATGAAGTCAGCTGAGATGATCTGAGAATCTTTGAGATGCTTCCTGGCAGTGACGTGCGGTCAGGGGAGGCAAGTGAGGCCACGCCTCCCCTGTCATCATGGAAAGAAAAAAATGTAAATTGAAAAAATAAATGTAATTATTGTATTTATCCTTTGATTTGTACTATAAACTTATTTTACTTAAAACCAAACCAGTTTTAAGTTATTTTTTATTTAAAATCACAGATTTTTCTTATTTAGCGTTCAAATACTGCAGAGACTGTGCGCAGAGCGGCTGCTTTGCTTCAAAGATTGCGCAATCACTTGGCTGACGTGCTGCAGCTGCTGTGTGAGCCGTATTCCTGCCTCTTTTATGTCGCTATTAAAATGTCCAAATACTTTTGCTATATAAACTACATTTCTATAGTTTAGCTGGTGAATATAATGTCTAGTGTTTTTGTCTAGAACTGTATGTTTGCTGAGCGATCTCATAAAACGGCTGTGAAGGTGCCCAGTTACATACACACACACACACACACACACGGCCAGCCTCATGGATGGAGGCGGGGCTACTGAGCTCAGGGTTTCTCAAGTATGAGCTTCCTCCGGTCCGCTGCAGGAGGAAGTGACAGCGAGTGCGCTACAATTTATTGTAAGGAAAGTGATTCAGTAATTTTTTTCTCCTGATTGGCTATAATTTCGCAATGGAGGATTACATTTCTGATCAAGGAAGGCTTTCATCTGATCTCCATGGAGGCAGAGAGACTTAAAACTTAAAGCTCCACTGACATCATCTTTTAACTTTCCATAAAATGGCACAACATATATATATATTAAGATTGACCTCTGATCGTTTTTGCTAAAACAATGTGAAATGAATGAAAATTCCTCTCAAAAACAGTTTAAAATTAGCGCCTTTTTTTCACACGATAAATACGGGGTTTCCCGTCACGCGATTATGACGTCACTTCCAGACTCGCGTGAACTGCGCTCCTTGTTTGCAATGTCAAGATACAAACGTGATCCGTCCAATTTAGCCATTTAAAACGTTATATTTTAGCGGTTTGTCTTAAGAGAAGCCAAAGTTATTTCCAGTAAACAGCAGGTTATAATTTTTTTTCAGCTCCTGCTGGTTTTTGGAGACTTTTCACTTCAGGAAGTGCAGCAGCTCTGTGAGGACACAGCAGCTGATAGTTGAGAGGCAGAAGGAATTCTACAGCATGTAAATCGTTTTCACAGCACTGAAATGGTAATATATTAGTTAATGTTTCTAATAATTATTCAACATTAATTTATAGTTTAAAAAATTAGTCCCTTTTAAAATATCTGTTAAATATATTATTCTTTTATTTTGTTTGTGTTTTCAGGTTTCCAGGTCTCCAGTCCATCACCTGAGGCTCTTCCTGTTGAACCACTAGTAACCCAGACTTTCACATCACAGCAGGTAAGATTGCATCAACAAAAAGAATAGTACTCAACAATATTCTTTGATGTAAATCTGTTGATTTTCTGTGGTTCTGATGAGGGAAGTGACAAAGTGGATGCAGCATTCAGCCCATAATGGACCCAGATGTCCTCTGCGTCCAGACCTACAACACCTGGACATCCAGGAGCGTGGACGAGGAGGTGGTGGAGTCTGAAGACATTAGTTTGACCCATTGTTTTAATATACAGTATACTGCATATAATATATACTGTGTGTGTCTGTGTGTTTTATCATCAATTCACAGAAATGCAAAGGTTGGCGGATGAACGCTAGAGAGCGCTAAAGCGCTATTCCGCTTACAGTGGACCTAAACTTTTTGTCAGCGTTTTTGTGAATTGACTAACTTTTATAATTCATAAGCGGATTTGTGCTATTTTTATTTAAAATGCAGTACCGCTAATAACTAATTATCTATCAGTAAAAACCAATAAACTTATTTACAAGCTCTTATGCTGCTTGTTTTTTACCTTTTTCCCCACCGTAAGAGCAGAGAGGAGGAAGGGTTGGAGGGGGGAGGGGGGGCAGAGCTGAGAACAGACTCGGCTCTACCATGTAGGTAAATGCCTGGGGGTCCCATTTCAGCAGTGGCCCCGGCCCCGCCTCGCCCCGTGCAGTCACCTACATCACTAACATTGCTCATGCTTGTTAATGTACATTTAACATAAAAATAATTATAGTTACGATGAAAACGATCATTAAATATACGCAATAAAAAAACGGTCGATTTCTTTATCCCCCTACTAAAAATGGACTATTCCATCTTCCGGGTCATAGTTGAACTCAGGGGCTAATTCTGTAGCTGGCTGCGCTCGGTGTCTTCATAAATCCTTAAAGAACCCCGCTGTTTCAAGCCAAATTAACGTGGCCGGATGATTTTAAGGTGTGTTTTGTGTCGACCATTCGACGGTGAGTCGTTATTTTTATGTATTTTAGTTACTTTTCATTAAATCTGTTGACTACCTATAGACGCTAACTGTGTCTGCCGGTTGGTTGTGCTGGGTTACTAATGGAAATCCTTAGAGAACCCAGCTGTTTCAAGCCAAATTAACGTGGCCGGATGATTTTAAGGTGTGTTTTGTGTCGACCATTCGACGGTGAGTCGTTATTTTTATGTATTTTAGTTACTTTTCATTAAATCTGTTGACTACCTATAGACGCTAACTGTGTCTGCCGGTTGGTTGTGCTGGGTTACTAATGGAAATCCTTAGAGAACCCAGCTGTTTCAAGCCAAATTAACGTGGCCGGAGTATTTTATTGTGCGTTTTGTGTCGACCATTCGACGGCGAGTCGTTAGTTTTATGTATTTGGGTTACTTTCATGTATAAATGCGGTGGCGACACACCCGTGTATTTGAGATTTAAACGTGGTTTTAGGGATTAAAAGATCATTCTATTTTTTGTTAATTTCGTGGCCGAATAGAATATATGTACGTAAAGTATTAAATAAATCCTTTGATTTTTGTAATTTCATCCTTTTAGGATCATTTTTGTTACTTTTCAGTTGGCAGTGTAGTGCAAATATTGATAACGCTGCCGGCTATATATAA
>JBBPBX010013929.1:0-26287 GCA_038048925.1 Garcialebias charrua | reverse complement strand
TATATATATATATATAAATAGCGGATTAGATTAGCTTCCCCTAATTTTCATAAGACATTTGTGCTTTTGAAATTGTGGACCTAAAAAAATTAATAAGCGTTTTAGAAATTGTGGAACTAATTTTTTAATTAGCGGTGCCCAGCTTTGCAGAAATGTCTTCACCTGAAGAGTGGACCCAGGTGGAGGAGAACAAACCTTGATATTGTTAAACAACAGATGGAGACATCTTCAGGATCTGTAGAACATCAGGACTGATGCTGCAGAAAGCTACGTTTGTGCATCAAGACATCAAAATATGCAGAAATACTACAACTGGCCAGAGCATTGAGATGAAAATGAATCAATGAATTTAATATTTTTTCTGACTGTTCAAATGAACATATTGTTTGAAAAAAAAAGGATAACAATGAACCAAGTGTTTCTGTAGTTATGTGTAAATAAAGTTACAGTAGTACACTATATTATCTGTTAGTGTTGAGTTATTCTTTGTGAGAATATTTGTGTATCTGTTTTAATTTCATTCGTTCATCTACAACTCACAGCTCGTACTTTAGTAAAAACAAAATTGGTGAATGTTGAAAAAAACATTTTATTAAAATAAAACCATCCCATATTATCAAATAAATGAAAACCTCTGGGGAAACATTAATATGAACAGATTATCAAAAAAAATTGAGTTTAAAAAATATCAGCAAGTGGTGTTTGACTTCATCAGCTCTGTAAAAATGACTCCAACACCTCCTCGTCCACCCTCCTGTCCAGGTGTTGTAGGTCTGGACGCAGGGGACATCTGTCTAGTTTCTCCTCATCCTGCTGCTTGTACACTTCTTCAGACTACACCACCTCCTCGTGCACGCTCCTGGATGTCCAGGTGTTGTAGGTCTGGACGCAGGGGACATCTGTCTAGTTTCTCCTCATCCTGCTGCTTGTACACTTCTTCAGACTACACCACCTCCTCGTGCACGCTCCTGGATGTCCAGGTGTTGTAGGTCTGGACGCAGGGGACATCTGGGTCCATTATGGGCTGAATGCTGCATCCACTTTGTCACTTCCCTCATCAGAACCACAGAAAATCAACAGATTTACATCAAAGAATATTGTTGAGTACTATTCTTTTTGTTGATGCAATCTTACCTGCTGTGATGTGAAAGTCTGGGTTACTAGTGGTTCAACAGGAAGAGCCTCAGGTGATGGACTGGAGACCTGGAAACCTGAAAACACAAACAAAATAAAATAAAAGAATAATATATTTAACAGATATTTTAAAAGGGACTAATTTTTTAAACTATAAATTAATGTTGAATAATTATTAGAAACATTAACTAATATATTACCATTTCAGTGCTGTGAAAACGATTTACATGTAGAATTCCTTCTGCCTCTCAACTATCAGCTGCTGTGTCCTCACAGAGCTGCTGCACTTCCTGAAGTGAAAAGTCTCCAAAAACCAGCAGGAGCTGAAAAAAAATTATAACCTGCTGTTTACTGGAAATAACTTTGGCTTCTCTGAAGACAAACCGCTAAAATATAAAGTTTTAAATGGCTAAATTGGACGGATCGCGTTTGTATCTTGTCCATTGTAAACAAGGAGCGCAGTTGACGCGAGTCTGGGAGTGACGTCATAATCGCGCGACGGGAAACCCCGTATTTATCGTGTGAAAAAAAAGGCGCTAATTTTAAACTGTTTTTGAGAGGAATTTTCATTCATTTCACATTGTTTTAGCAAAAACGATCAGAGGTCAATCTTAATATATATATATATGTTGTGCCATTTTATGGAAAGTTAAAAGATGATGTCAGTGGAGCTTTAAAGCCAACAAGGAAGGAAAAAAAGTCATTGACGTCTTTGTTCAGAAGGAGTGGACATGGACTTTATTTATTTGTTTATTTTATTTATTCATTCATTTTAGATGAAAAAACCAAAAGAAAAAAAAACATCACATATATGAAAGAATACGAAGAAATCTTATTTTATCTGCTCCTTTTTTCAAAAACAAAACAAGTTCAAACAATAATTATCTATAAGTGACAGCAAAAAGAGTAACTTTTCACAATCTACAAATATCTAGAACATTAAACACTTAACTAAAATTTTTTGTATTTTGTTAACAATTTAGTTTTGATCTCTTTTTTTAAACGAGCACAGAGTTTACATTTTTAACATGATTTCCCAAAACATTCCACAATTCAACTCCCTGTATTGAAATAAACCGTCCCTTCAAACTAGTCCTATACCTTGGCTTTGCAAAAATTTCAGTTCCCTTTAGCAGCTTTCTCTCTTAACAAAATACATTTGAACATTTGAGTGTTCTATTACCAACAAAATATTATAGTCCACCAAATCATAAAACTTCAGTACTTTGAGTTGTTTAAATAATATATTATATAGATGACATTAAGGCTTTCTTGTAATAATTCTCACAGCTCTTTTCTGTAAAATAAAATTAGATTTTGTTATAGTTTAATTTATAAGTAAAGGTAAGACTAAAATAAAATTTTCTCCAAATTAAATGTGCTTTTTTGTGTGCTACAGTTTGTATGTGTAAAGATTGCTGATATGACATTTTAAACACAACCCGTTAACTGCTGCCAATCAAATGGCGAATTAACTACTCTGTAGGGTACATGTTTTATAAAAGAAGAAAATAACGCTATCCAAAGTATCCAAAGCGCTGAAGAAGCTATGGCAGACAGAAGCCAAAACGTGGAGAAAATTTTTTGTCTGTTTTTTATTATACATGTGAAAAAAAACTGCACAGTGCCTCACCAGCCATGAACCTCACCGCACGTCACTGCTCCTTTAAAGTTTTTTTAGGCAAGTCCCATTGGGAGAAGGCCCAGAACTTGCTACTGTATACAGGTCTCGCTTGTAAATGAGTCCCTGAGGCTCAATGGGATTAACCTGTATAAATAAAGGCTGAATACATAATCTCTGGCCTGAAACTTTGAATCCTCTAGGAGGAGCTGTTGTGTGTCGCTGAGGAGAAGGATGTTGGGTTTCGCTCCTGAACCTGTTTCCGGCCGCTATCTGACCAGAGATAACAGGAATGGATGGGTGACACTCAAGAAGCCTGCCTGTTTAAATCTGTAACATTTATGTTTAAAAATGAAGGCTGGAGATAAAACGCATGCAGAGCACATCTGTGTACCTCACATGCCACTTTTTATGCGATTGCATGAGTGTATGATCAGGGTTACTACAATGACTGAAACATAAATATCAGTCTGTGTTATATACCTACAAGCTGCACTTGATTGCTTTTCATCAGTGCAGAGTGAACTGGAGGTACTTAGAAAGGGATGGCTCAAAGAGAAGATCAGATCGGAGATTTTGGAAGCTGCATGTAAGAGTGATGAGGGCAGCTTTATCCT
Organism: Garcialebias charrua; assembly: GCA_038048925.1. Lineage (NCBI taxonomy): Eukaryota > Metazoa > Chordata > Actinopteri > Cyprinodontiformes > Rivulidae > Garcialebias > Garcialebias charrua. The sequence continues at coordinate 22,915 of JBBPBX010013929.1, read as the reverse complement.
GAAACACGCAGCACTCAGGCTGTTATCTCCCCACACGATTAGAGAGCACACAGCTGAGGTGTGGGCAACCTGCATGTTTCCAGACACAATAAAGCTCATTACCTCAAGAGGATAGCCTCTTCTTACTGAAAAAATAAATAAATACCCTCGCGTGTGAAATTATGAAGGTATTTAACTTGATTTGATAAGTAAAACTGTTTACTGTGGATTACTGTTTGATTTCAATGTAGGCAAACTAACTCTCGTGTGCGATAAATGTGAGAAATTGCCTAAATAAGACAAGCAGCTAAATATGATTCAAATCTGAAGAAAATATTGAATCTTGTAAGTCTTGAAACATTGGAAGATCTTTAAACTCCAACTTTTCCACAAAAACACACCCCATAAGTTATACATTTCCCCCCCAAAAGGCAGAAAACTTACATTTGTTTTAAACTAATAAAAAGACCCAAGTAAGAAAATTATTTGAGTTACTCCATTAAATAAATAAATTGTGAGCAGAAAAGGTAAATAAAAAGAAATTTGACAGCCAGCGACAAACATGTTTGAAGAGACATTTTAAAACACCCTGATTTAAGATGACCGACACAGCCAACTGACCTGAAAAAAACAAACAAAATAATGCTATAATCGCTTTGAAAGACTTAACGTGGTAATAATAGCTGTGCCTGATCCCCAACCCATATTCTGAGCACTAACATATTATTAAGGATTCTTTAAAATCTTACCATTGGCCGTTTGAAGTAGGGATGCATGATATTGGATTTTTGGCCGATATCCGATATGCCAATACAGTATGTTAAAACTTATTTGGCCGATATCCAAAAAAGCTAAATCTGATCCTCTGGACAGTCAAAAAACAAAGCAAAACAAAAAAGTAGAAACGTTTCGCCTTTCGTCTGAAAGACTTCCTCAGTCTGAGATGCTGTATTCAGCTCAGTCTTATAAATAGCACCCTCTCACAGTGGATCAACCAGTTTGGTACAATGCTGTTATTACTGGTATCACTCAGCCCTCTGTGAATAGCAAACAACCATCAGGGTGCTAACGATCCATCGTTAGGCTGATGGTCCTCCTTGATCATGTGAGCAGCTGGTTTCGGCTGTCATCAGCCAACTGGTTGATCCACTGTGGGAGGGTGCTATTTATAAGACTGAGCTGAATACAGCTCAGACTGAGGAAGTCTTTCGGACGAAAGACGAAACGTTTCTACATTTTTTTGTTTTGTTTTGTTTTTTGAATGTCCAGAGGACCAGACTTAGCTTTTTTGGATTTTTCTACCTGGATTATTGAGCATGCATCAGGGTATTTGGCCGATAACCGATACCGATATTTTATATACTTTCCTTTGTCAGAACATAGCCCTCTTACTTAGACTTATTTGCTACAAAAATTGTGTTACAGCTGTAAGAGCTTGTGACATGTATTCAATAAAAGTCAAATGAAATGCATAGCACTTTAACTTATATTAAATGAAAAGTGTTGAATATTATTTATTAGCATTAGCCACCTGCAATGCTGTCTCACTTGTGGAGGCTTGTTCCAGGTTCCTAGCTGCAGTGTGGGATAGGGATGCGCGATATATACGATATACGGTAGAAACGATAGAAATTTAGCCTACGATAGGGATCTGTCTTCTACCGGCTAACTGCAGAAAATCAAGAGTTGTCCGATTTAATCTTTACTTTTTTAGTTTAAAACTGTGCATAAGTTCTGTTGAAGTGTGCAATCAAAGTTGTCAGAGTTAATCGATACTCTTTTTTTAAATAAAATAAAATAAATGTCACATTTTTGTCATCTGTGTATGTTTCTCATACAAGACGAAATTCGTCTCTGCATTTAACCCAACCACCACCAGGTGGTGCAGTGGGCAGCCATAGAAAGCACCCGGGGAGCTGGGGAAATAGGTGTGCACTCATAGACACCCCAAGGTGTGTAGTGGCCGGGGTTCGAACCTGGGTCCTTCGTGTCCCAAGTCGGAAGCCCTGCCTCTACACCATCTTGGCTTTTGTGTTGAAGACTGTGCGTAAGTGGTGTTAGTCTTTTCTTCGAGTGCTAAGTAGCGAAGCTATAAGCTAACTTCGTCCGGCTTGCCGTAGTTTGCCATATTCGGACGCATGCGCAAAACGCTGTATTCCGTCGAGAATTTTTTTATTTATTTATTTTTTTTGTCGAAAGTTAAAATAAGCGTTGGTCAGCTTTAGAGAAACCTGCCCTCTGATCTGTGAACAGAACGCAGTGTTGTGTGATTTTTTTCATTCATTCAACCTTTATTTATACAGGCTAGCCTCGTTGAGTCACGGGGACTCATTTACAAGAGGGACCTGTCTCACTCACACCAAACAACCATCCACTCTCACACTCACACCTAGGGTCAATTTAGAGTCACCAATCAGCCTAACAAGCATGTTTTTTTTTCATTCATTCATTCAACCTTTATTTAGTCAGGTAAATCTTTTGAACCTCAAGGGCTCATTTACAGACTCATTTTTGGTCTGTGGGAGGAAACCGGAGTACCTGGAGGAAACCCACGCATGCACGGGGAGAACATGCAAACTCCACCCAGAAAGGCCCCGGACCGGGATTTGAACCGGCAACCTTCTCGCTGAGAGGCAGCAGCTCTACCAGTTGTGCCACCGTGCTGCCCATTTTACTGCGAGACCCTCTGGTCAAAGCCACAGAGGAAACTGGTTGCCTTGTCAGCTCTCCTTAAAGCTGAAGGAGACACCCACTAGAGGGTTGGAGGGTGAAGTGTTTTCAGTGTAAAATGCTGCTCTGTTACTGTTCATTTCTTAAGTGACAATATTGGAAACTGTTAAGAGTTAACAACATATTCTTTAGTTTAAAACTTATGGCTAAAACTACACAAGATATATTTTGCACTACAAGAAAGAAGCCTAATGCTTGAGTTGTTAATTATTTAAAAACTCTCTGGACCTAGTAGTGAAATTTTCTTAATAGAGATTATTTTGTGGTATAGCAGTTTTCAAAATAAATTATGGCAAAAGGACACCCTATGCTTTTTTTTTCATTCCTATTGCAAGTTTTATACCAAAAACATATCGCGATATATATCGTTATCGCCACCCTTCACAATACATATCGTGATATGAATTTTAGGCCATATCGCACATTCCTAGTGTGGGATCATCTGCACTCATGTGCATGAAGGACAGCCTTTTTAAGTTCAAATTTTTTTGTCTATCTATTGTGCCGTAAGACTAATCATGCTAACGGGGCTAACACAATGTTTAAACGTCTGTGGTAAAACTCACCCATGTGCTATCGGCTATTAGCTTCTCAGTGATGTTGGAAACGACGGCTTGTAATGCGGGTAAGGCTACGTCGGAAAACTTACACCGCCAAGCAGGGGTGGCTGGCCAATAGGGGACATTATGGCACTGCCCCACTGGAACTTCTGGAGCTATTCACCATTTTACATTGAAGACTTTAAAAAAGAAAATATTTCAAAATATATGTATATATGTTTTTAGTTGTGTAGGATAAATATTTTATATGTAATGATGAGTTATATTTGTTTCAAAAAACGTTTTCTGATTGGTGACGTATTTCCGGTCCTGGGGGCGCATGAGTCTTATCCATAGACTCTCGTAAAAAATGATGCATGTGCAGTTATTCCACAATGTTGCAAGAGAATGGGAAGATGCTGGGCGCAGATTTCTACGCCCTGGGCACGACCAACGGGAGCTGTACCTACCGATCACATGCTTCCAGTCTTTTTTGTTGTTGTCTGGGAACAGAGCTGTGCAGTGACTCAAGGAGGCTGGCTGCAGGTATGTTTTCATTGAAAGCTGTTTATCTAATGCCTATTTGCCATTTCTGACTGATATGCCTCTCAACTTTTAGAAGTCTCTGTTTGTGAAAAAGCCAACCGTTATCAGACTATGAAATATTATTTCGCTGTCAGCAGCGCATTTTAGACAATACAGGAATCTGTCATCACACACAAAGACAAAAGGACAGCTATTATCCACAGGCTGTCAGATTATTGGACTCTCAATAAATAACACTGAACAACTGGCAATAACTTTGCACCAAGCCACATCTGTGACAACTAATGTGGCTAATATTAGGTTGTGACGGCTAATATTTTTATTGCTGCTGCACTGTGGCTGTAAAATGTATGATACAGTATGTATGCGTCTACCTTACCATCATAATTCATTCTCAACGTCACTACCTGTGCAATAACCTGTAATACAACCTGTGTAGTATATGTTAATTATGTGCAATATATATACAGTATAAATATATATAAATATATATANTTTTGACCACGTGTGTGCGTGTGGAGCGTAAGGAAGCTGGGGGAGCTCGGACGGGTGCGAGCTGATGCTAAAAGACGAAGGCAGGCTTTGACCAGCTCAAAGTAAGACATTATATTTTTTATTTATTGTACAGTACTGTATTCATTTACTGTACAGTTCTGTGCATGTTTATGGCCTAGTATGTCTGCTTGTTCAGTCTCATGCCATTAAATATGTGTGCGGCGCTCCGTTAGCGGTATAGCCGCGACCTATGTCAGAAACGCGGACCTACGACAGGCAGGTGTTTTTGGTCCGCGAGGTACGACAACATCGACCTAAGTCACACCCGTAGGTCCCAATCCCTGACGTAACTCGAGGGCTTCCTGTATGTTTTTAGTTGTGTAGGATAAATATTTTATATGTAATGATGAGTTATATTTGTTTCAAAAAACGTTTTCTGATTGGTGACGTATTTCCGGTCCTGGGGGCGCATGAGTCTTATCCATAGACTCTCGTAAAAAATGATGCATGTGCAGTTATTCCACAATGTTGCAAGAGAATGGGAAGATGCTGGGCGCAGATTTCTGCGCCCTGGGCACGACCAACGGGAGCTGTACCTACCGATCACATGCTTCCGGTCTTTTTTGTTGTTGTCTGGGAACAGAGCTGTGCAGTGACTCAAGGAGGCTGGCTGCAGGTATGTTTTCATTGAAAGCTGTTTATCTAATGCCTATTTGCCATTTCTGACTGATATGCCTCTCAACTTTTAGAAGTCTCTGTTTGTGAAAAAGCCAACCGTTATCAGACTATGAAATATTATTTCGCTGTCAGCAGCGCATTTTAGACAATACAGGAATCTGTCATCACACACAAAGACAAAAGGACAGCTATTATCCACAGGCTGTCAGATTATTGGACTCTCAATAAATAACACTGAACAACTGGCAATAACTTTGCACCAAGCCACATCTGTGACAACTAATATGGCTAATATTAGCTTGTGACGGCTAATATTTTTATTGCTGCTGCACTGTGGCTGTAAAATGTATGATACAGTATACGGTATATGTGTCTACCTTACCATCATAATTCATTCTCAACGTCACTACCTGTGCAATAACCTGTAACACAACCTGTGTAGTATATGTTAATTATGTGCAATATATATACAGTATAAATATATATAAATATATATATATATATTTATTTATTTTTTTTGCTTATATTACAACCTTGAAATACTTGTTCGTTTAAATACATCCTGTTGCACCGTTGAAATTCTACCATGTTGTTTACTATGCCTTTAGGACCTTGTAAATATTATAATTACTTTTTCATTTGTTGGTACTTTATTTTTGTACCTTTATTGCATGCTTTAGTATTTTTGTTTGTTTGTTCTTTGTTGTTTTAGTGAGTCAAATTGCTTCTTCTCATCCTGAGCATTTAATTGTACTGTTGACCTTGCGTTCATCTGTATTTGAAAAATAAACACGATTTGAACTTGGAACAGTTTTTTTTTGTTGTTGGAGAAATAGCCCCCCCGGTGGACATTTCACAAGCTGCCACTGCCACAGGCTCATGTGACGTCATCACGTTGCGCAGCCGCTGCAGGCATCCTTGTCACTGGGTTGTCATACAAAACCGTCTTTTATATCGGTGAGTTATTTTGATGGAATGTCTGATATTGAACTTTAACGCTAATATTGGCTGATACGATACCATGTTGATAATATCGTACATCCCTAATTTGAAGTCTGTTGGCAAAATATCTCAATCCACTGGATAAGTTTTAATGAACCTTTCAAGAAATAATCATTGGTGCACCATGGATGTACATCTACAACTGATTAAGTTTACAGGACAATCCACTGCTAAATGCTAACAACAACAAGCTGATCTTAGAAAATACAACATTACTAATTCAATCTATTTTACAGACGTTGAGTTAAAATTTGGTGTGGTCCACGTGGCAGATTATTATGAAACTTTCAGAAAGTAATCCCTAGCACATCTAACAGATTTATTTTTGGAGTTAATGCAATTAAAGATGGTTGCCACGGCTAATCAGCATTAGACAAAACAAAATGGCTTTAACTTATAGTTTTACAGAAATCAAACATTTAATGTGGTGGTCATTCACTACATATACTCTGTGCAAGATGTCTTGCAATATTGTACGATTGTGCACATTGTTGACCAAAATAGACAGAACCACCAGGCCTCTTGGATTCACCGTCTCATGGCCACACAAACGCACACAACGCCTGCTCCTAAATATGAGGCTGCAACAGCAAAAGATGGATGATGTCTGCACGCAAACCTGCCCAACGACCAAAACAACCGACCTTTTTTCTTCCTCACTTTGATTGCTGCTCAGAAACGGTTAACATAAACATTGTTGGAGTGTCCTTTTAAGCTGCTTTTATTGTCCAGCTGCTGCTCAACCTCTGGATGTAAACTGCTGAGCGCCTGGGATGGGAGGATGATTGTGGGGGGTAATATGAGGTTGGTTAATGGAGTGAGAATAACAAAGAGAAGGGATTTTTCTCTGAAGTAAAGTGGGAAATCTTTTGAATAGTGTGGAACTGCACATGTGTATGTTTGTACTGTTAATGCAGAAGCAACACGGAGATCAGAGCAACAAAGTGTTTATTGATACATCTTTCCTAACAGCTTCGCTTCAGTTTGTTATTGTGGTAAGCTGAGAGTTGTAGGGCAAAAGAAAAAAACGTGAAAGAAAGGTGGTATTTACAGTGAATGGTTAGGAAACTCAGTTCGAGGAGGGAAATCCTCAAAACACGGAAACATCTGGAGGTTCTTCAAAAATGGCTATTGGTTACAAACACGATATGCCACACACTCTACCAGACTTACATTTACCTGTTTTGCTCTTAAAATATTATGATAAAGACATTTTGTCAACAACATTACAGTATACAGGTAGTCCCCGACTTACGAGCGAGTTCCGTACCTGCGAGTCGCTCGTAAGACGAAAATTCGTACGTCGGAACATGAAACACGTGTTCTCGTAAGTCCGTATTTTCGGTCGTAAGTCGGAAAATTTAAGCTAGCGCTACTACGAACACTCGTTTTTCATCAAAAACGTTCATACTAGTTCAGGAACATGCTCAGAAACGTGTTTCCAAACGGTTAGCTAACACACTTTCATCTAAAAACACAAAAAAGTGCTGTATTTTTTATAAATTTACTGCTCGTTTGCCAGCTCGTAAGTCCGGGACCTCGTATGTAAGGGCGCTCGTAAGTCGGGGACTACCTGTAGTCATAGTATTTTTTGCATACTATTTAATCCTACTTTTCTATAAAAGTTATAAGTTTACATCCAGCCTCAGCTTTGTGCTGAAAAATCTAACAAATAAATAAAATACCTTTTTTTCTTCCCCCATTTACCCTTTATTTATACATGTCGTCTCATTGAGCCATGAGAACTCATTTTCAAGAGAGACCTGTTAGGGAGCAGATGGTGGGGGTTAAGGGCCTTGCTCAGGGGCCCAGAGTGGGGTGAATGACGGTGGAGGCAGGTGTGGGTGTTTCACCTATTTCCACCCACATTTTTTGTTGTCTGTACCGGGGCTTGAACCAGCGATCTTCCGATCACAGGCCCACCATCTCTAACCTCTGCACCACCACTCCCCATTTGACTTGCTGAAGGCTTAACAAACATGTAAGCTTAATGGGATCTTGTTTAATTTAAGTTGTTTTCATTAATGTTTTACAGCAGGTCATGGTATCACAGTATATGTACCGGTACTAAAAAAAATACAGTTCCCTTTCAGTCTGGTCTCTCGGTGCAACATACTTGCTATGGGAATTGCGCCCCCGTGCGATTACCTGAAGGAATACATTCACGCCTTTACGGCAGGGGCGTCAGCGTCGCGCCAGAGGCCCCGCCCTCTGGGTATTTAAGCGGCTGACGCCCATCCATCTTTCTCTTTTTTGCTCTTCACCTCGCTTAACACCTGAACTTCGTGGGACTTCTCTGTTGTCGCATCGCTCGACTGAGGTGAGCTTGCTCCCTACACTGAGCGTACAGAGAAATTTTCCTGCGTACTGCTGGGCTGGCAAAAGCTAGTCAGCGTTTTTCTACTTACCTCGAAGTTTTCTTCTCTTTCCGCAGCTGCTTCGCTCGACGGCGCTAACTGCGTCACAACCTCCTGCTAATCATTAGCAGGCTAACCAGCGAAAGCAAGACGACGGAGAAGACTGCTTCGAACAAAAGAAAACTAGGACCAACTTCTAATCTTCTCGTCTCCGGACATGGCTCCCGAGAAGGGAAAACGGAGGACAAAGAGGAAGAAAACCAGGACGACGAGTCCTCGCTCGCGCCCATGCCCCAGCGGATGCGGCTACTCCCTCTCGGCGACGGACACCCACGAGGCCTGTCCTGTCTGCCTAGGGATTCTGCACGCAAGGAAAGCGCTGGAATTCCCCGACTCCTGCTCCCATTGCCGTTGAATGTCGGCTGTAGTGAGGAAATGCAGCGCAGACGCATTGGCCAAATCCATGGCTAGGAACGCGGCGCTGAAGGTCGCACGCCGCACTAAACGGCTCGCTCCCGAACCGGATCTCGAAAACATGGACCTGGAATGCAGCGGTCGAGTTGGAGAGGACAACGTGTCGGACTCCTCAGTTGCTGTCGAGGACTCAACGCCCCAAGTGTCCAACCAAGACGCCGAATATGGTCACAAAGGAGAAACCGTGGATTCCTCCCAGAACCTGGCGCAAATCCTTCCGGAACCGGATTTGTCGGTACCTGCTCTGTTCGACCTGTACCATAGGGCGGCAAATGCCCTGCAGGTCACGTGGCCAGACCCCACGCCTCGCCAACAGGCTACGAGGCTAGCGGGAAGCTACTTCTATGCGAAGCAGCCGACAACGTCGCAGAAAATGCCAACTTTTCCGGACTTCCTCATGGAACTCAAACGCTCCTGGGCGGAACCCGGAGCTCCTATCATGCTGCCGCTATCCTGACTCCTTGATGTCGCGGGAATGGAGACAGTGGGCCTTGCCAGCGCCCCCCTGATAGAGGAGACTCTGGCGGCTCACCTGGCCCCTGCAGCCACGGGGACGAAACCAGCGCTACCCAGCAGGACCTGCCACGCTTCGGAGAAACAACTCGAGAAGTGCTACAAGGCTCAGGGCCTCGCGGCTCGCGCAATGAATGCATCGACCATGGTGCAGGCGTACCTGGCAGAAAAACTGCAGGATATCCAGGTAACAAAAGACGAGCAGGCCGCAACGGAGGCCATGGAGGAGGCCCGCTGTGCCTCTGACCTTGTGCTCTGCATGATGGGGACAATAGCCATTTCCCAAGGCAAGGCAATGGCGGAAATAGTTGTCGCCCAGCGCCATCTTTGGCTAACATTGTCGGACCTCCCGGAAAACCAGAGGTCTACTTTCCTCCAGCACCCGATCGAGTCGACGGGACTCTTCGGGGGAGCCCTGGAACGTGTCCAGGCCAGGCTGGAACAAAGACGCAAACAAGCGGAAGCCCTCCGCGAGGGGTTGCCGAGGAAAAGTTTTGCTCCCTCAAAGGAAAACATGCGTGGCCTCCCACGGAAGAGACCCGCTGGTGACAGTGAAAATTTCCAGTACCAGCCGGGGCCCCTTCGGTGACCCCGTACGGAACACAGTCTTGGGCCTGATGAACCAGGATGGACTGACAGTTTTACAGGTTTGCTCGCCCACGCGGTACGGGAACCTAACCTTTTGATCCCAGTCTCTGCTCGTAAGAAACTATGAGGAACTGGTGACAAGTGTGCGCGCACCAAACATGACTCGCCTATTGCATGTGTAAACAAAACAAACACTGTTTCAGACATGTACAAAAATAAAAGTACCAAAGCACAGACTGCTCTGGTTCTTGACTCGAGTTCCATTTTTATAAACAAACCATGTGGTCAAACTATGAACCGTAGCAAGATACACGAGCTCTGCCAGAGACGGTCAGATCTCGCAATATCTTCTGTCGGGCCGACCAGCCTGCTCAAAAAAGTGCGAGAGGGGTCAAAGGCCACCCCTCTAGTGCTAAAACACGATGAGCAGCAATTCAACATGCCGTCCAGGCTCAGTGTACATGCGCAGGCCTGGAAGGCGTGTCTACCAAATGATTGGGTCATGACAACGATATGTCACGGGCTCAAGTTGCAGTTCTCAAGAAGACCGCCCCATTTCACAGGGGTGCTGCAATCTAAGATCAACCCTACACGTGCACACGTGCTGAGGGAGGAAGTTTCGACGATGCTGCAAAAGGGAGTGATTAGTTTGGTCTCAGGATGCAAACTACGCTCTGGCCACTACAGCAAGTACTTCCTGGTGCCCAAAAAGGATCATTCCCTGAGACCGATTCTGGATCTCAGGACTCTCAACAAAAGGATTAAAACATTTAAGTTCAAGATGCTTACACTGCGGCAAGTTCTCCAGTCTGTGAGACCAGGAGACTACGCATGTACAGTATGGATTTGAAAGATGCCTATTTCCACATAGGGGTGTTGAGGAAACAGAAAGTTCCTCCGCTTTGCGTTCGAGGGAAACGCTTATGAATTCAAAGCTTTACCCTTCAGTTTAAAGATTGCTCAGCGTACATTTACTAAATGTCTGGATGCAGCCCTGACCCCTCTTAGGAATCAAGGACTCAGGGTTATGAATTACTTGGATGACCTGCTGATTCTGACTGAAAGCAGAAAGCAGGCCCAGTCACACTCCTATAAGGTGATATCTCACCTGGAGTCTCTCGGTTTTGTCATAAACCTACAAAAAAGCTATTTGACTCCATCACGGGTTACCGTATTTCTGGGAGTACAGATTGATACTGTCCAGTACAGGGCATGGCTCTCGAAGGAAAGAGTTTCCTCCATTTGCCGTTGCCTGGAAAGATTTAAACTGGACCAACGGGTCCCTGTGAAAACCTGCCAACGCCTTTTAGGCCTCTTGGCGGCAACCATTCCCTGTGTGCCACACGCATTACTGAAAATGCGGCCCATACAAGTATGGCTAAACCGACGGACACAACCCACCCTGCCTAATCAAGCAGGAAAGGTTAGGATAGATTCAGAGTGCCTGAAGGCCCTGGAACCCTGGAGAGATTTGTCCGTTTTCACGGAAGGGGTCTCACTGGGAAGGGTGTCATCTCGTGTGGTCATCACGACGGACGCCTCAAAAACAGGATGGGGGGCGATCTGTAGAAATCAGAACGCCCGCGGCCTTTGGAATGAACAGGAAGCGAGATTACATATCAACTTCCTGGAGTTGCTGGCCGTATTCCTGTCATTAAAATACTTCTTCAATAAAGGTCTGATTGCTGGACAACATATCCTGGTGAAATCAGATAACAGGACCACAGTGTCCTTCATCAACAGAGAGGGAGGGACAAGGTCCCGGGCCCTCCTCGGACTGGCGCAGAGGATGCTCACATGGTGTGCTCCAAGAATCTTGTCACTTAGGGCGACTCATGTCCCTGGTGAACTAAATTATGGAGCAGACGCCCTCTCAAGAGGACCTCTTTTGGCGTCAGAATGGAGCCTGAACCCACGGATTGTGGAACAGGTCTGGTCACGATTTGGGAGAGCCTCTGTGGACCTGTTCGCTTGCAGGGCTAGCTCACACTGTGACCTCTACTTCTCCTTGAGGGAAGCAGACGCTCCATTGGGTATGGATGCTCTGGCACATGATTGGCCTGCAGGGGTGCTCTACTATGCCTTTCCACCTGTCCCTCTGATCGGGGCGACATTGGAACGGGTACGCCAGGGAGCCCTCTCCCTGATTCTCATAGCCCCCAGATGGCCACAGAAAACGTGGTTCCCGGAGTTGATCTCAATGTTATCAGGGATACCATGGCAATTGCCTTCTCACAGGGACCTGCTGACTCAGGCACGTGGACAGCTTCTACACCCACGTCCAGGGTTATGGCAACTTTCAGCCTGGCCTCTGAAGGGAACTGGCTGAGAGCCTAAGGCTTTGGTTGCTTTGTCCCAAAACAAACAGTAACAACATTCACAAGGGTACCCCTTGGTGTTTATGTTTTGCCTAGGAGATGTCTATTGGAAGGGTTTCCCCTCTCCCTAACTGATCTCCAACATCAGGATGGGCTCCACTTGTTAGTCGTGCCCTATATAAAAAAATAAGAAAGAAAGGTTTTCTAGTAAGGACCTGGGAGGTTACCCTGTGCTTGGCCTGGGTTTTCTACCTCCACATTTGTCACCCAATTTCTTGTGACGTAGTGGGTCCATTGCTCCTCCTGTTTCTCAGGATGCTCCAGAGGGAAAAGGAGATGATGAGTACTCACACTGGTGGAGCACGCTTAGGCTGTCTCTAGTTGGTGTTGTACATATATATGCCCAGTGGAAACATCACGTTGATGTTTTTTCCTCTTAGCATGTGCTCTCTACATTCCCTGTAGAAAGCAGCTAGGAGCTGCCTGTCCTTTTAGGACGGATGTTCTCACATGCACTTTGCTGAGCATTTCAAGGGCGTGAATGGATTACGTTCCCATAGCAAGTATGTTGCACCGAGAGACCAGACTGAAAGGGAACTGAAAGTTATGCACCATAACTCATGTTCCCTGAAGGAAGGGAACGAGGTGCAACATAGCTGGCCCTTTCAATGCTGAAAGCTCGGTGAAGTGCAATCTTGGAGAAAGATGGATGGGCGTCAGCCGCTTAAATACCCAGAGGGCGGGGCCTCTGGCGCGACGCTGACGCCCCTGCCGTAAAGGCGTGAATGTATTCCTTCAGGTAATCATGCGGGGGCGCAATTCCCATAGCAAGTGTGTTGCACCTCGTTCCCTTCCTTCAGGGAACATGAGTTATGGTGCATATTTTTCAGTTTTCTGGGGCCCGCCCTCTCCCCCGTCAACTCCTCTGAGGCCGTCATGCCAGAGTGCTTCAAAACACCCAAGTTCATGCTCAATAATCCAGGTCAAAATCCAGCAATGTTCAGTCAGGTCATCTTATCACCAGCAAACTGGTTTTTATTTCCACGATGGGAGTGTGTTGCTTGTGGGACTCATTTGTTTGGTGGCTCCTCAGATTGAAGAAGTCCTTTGGATGAAGGACGAAACGTCTCAGCAAAGAAAGAAACCGTCCAGATGACCTGACTGATCATTGTTGGATTTTTACCTGGATTATTGAGCACGAACTGTGGCGCCTTTAAAAAACAACACTAAGAAGCACAGCAAGTATAAAGATTTTTGTAAACAACTTTTCTGAGCAAAGTCCTACATGTGCAGTTTTTGGTTTTATTGCACGAGTTTCAGCAGCTTGCAGTGGGGTTAGGTGCAACTTTCACAACATTACCGTGGTCACTTTCAGACACTGAAATCTGATTAGGTGGCAGTGAGTCTCCCCCTAGTGCTCACTCCCACAACGTACTATCAGAGAGATTACTGTGGTATAAGCTGCGTTCTGTACAGTGTTATTATCTTTGACTTTGAAACTTACGATGAAATATGCTGTTGTCAGCCAGGAAGTGCCGGCGGTACTGTGGCTCCCCTTTCCTGTTCACCACCCAGGCGCTCATGATGAGCGGAGGACCACCTCTGGAGGAAGGAAGAATCAGAGTGAATGGTCTTTTAAAGGAATTTGACATAAAATAAAGCAAATAAACACAACAATAATAAAAAAATATCATATTTTCATCACGTCAAAAGGCAATGGCAGACAACCTTTTTTTTTTACCTGTGTTGTGTGTGTAGGTGTGTGTTTATGTACATGTCTGCTTCTAAAATCTCTCATGAACCACTGGACAAGTTATGTTTTTGTTTTTAGAGCAACTTGTTTTATTTTTATTTATTTTTTGCATTTTGAATTAAAACAGTCAGATTTTGGTTTCAATACAGGCCAGAATTATAATAAATGCAAAACATCTACAATTTGCTAAATAAGCAATTCTGGCCAATAAGAACAGAAGTTAAAAGTAGAAAAGACATAGCTAAATGCTAAAACTGACAACAAATAAATGAATAAATAAATAAATGAAATAGCGATCCACAAGCTTAAAATGGCAAAAGGATAGCTAAAAGTACCAAAGTGCTACATAAACATGGCAAGAGAACGGCTAGAAAGAGGCTCAAAGTTGCAAAATCCTGGCCAAAATCTAAAATGTTTGCTAAACGCTACATCTATCAAAAGATAGCAAAACGAAACGCTAAAACTTTAAGTGGTCGAATTAACCAAACTATAGAGAAAGTATGACTTTGTTATGAAGGAATTGAGATATCAATGGATTTCCATGGAAGACTTTTTTTAAATAAAGTTAAATGTTTTCAAAAGCAGTAAAGTTACAAAAAACAAGGACAGTAATGTCAACCAACCCCTGATGTTTTTATATGGCTTAAGTAGCATTGTACAGATACAGGTTATCAAATAAACTTGGGAAAAGTTTAAGAACCTGACAGTTTTGAACAACGAATCAGCATCCTCTAGCATCCACACAATTTTTTTTTTTTTTTTACAGAATTTGCATCAACTATTTTTTGGATGTACGTCTACAATTAATTATGTTTTGAAGTCAATACAATTTAAGATGGTTTCCACAGCCATCTGACCTTAAAAACTACAAAAATGGCCATAACTCAGTCAATTTGATGTTGACTTCATATTTAGTGTGGTTGTTTCTGAGAGTCATTAATATGTGACCTAAGTTGGCATCTTGTACCGCACATAAAAATATGAGCAATAAAGCTTCAATTCGCTCTGTGCACAAGTGCCGTAAATCACTTGCGCATTGACCGGAAAGGTTATTTCCAGCTTCCGGTCTAGCCCCGGTCTCATTGAAAATAGTGCTGTCTGAATGTTTACAAGAGCTGCCCAAGACAATGTTCATCTTATCGTTGATTCCTGGTCCTCTGCTCCGACAAGCAAACGTAACAAGGGATTTAAATTGCATGTCTCAAGTTTTCTGCACAACTATGAGGGTAAGTAACGTTAGTTTGATCGCGTTGTGTTGTTGCTACCTGTTAGCGGCTAACGTTAGCCTATTAGCAACGCGATCTTTTTTTTGTGTACTCACGTTATAGAAACAGATTTTCCACACTTAAACAAAATGGCTCATATTTTGTGATCATTCTACATACATGCTGCTCTTCTCAGTTTCATGCAAAAATCAGGACACAGCTGTGAAGCTGTTGTCAGGACTCTGTGTCAGGTCCATGAAGAAAGCAGAAAAACCTCACCATAGGGTGAAGCTAGGATTGTTCAGATGACAGTTTTAAGATTACTGGTTCAGTAACCCCACGTTCCTGTTGTTAATGGGGATTTAGCTAAGATGGTAATTAATAAATTGGCTACACTTTAAGAAGATGTAAACAGTTGAGTTTGGCCTTGCTAGTCTCCAGTGGGTTATTTGCTGCATGCATTGTTCTTCTTTTATGGTTGTTACTTTTAACCCAGTGTTAATTTGGTAATTCATGCATATTATTGTAGTTTTACTTTAATCTAAAGAACACACTCACAGCCCTTCTTCTTCTTCTGAAGGCTAGAAGTTACTCTCTGATTTAAGGGGGGTGAACATTTGTGCTCAAAACAGTTTTCATTTATTAAAAAATAGACTGTGTGCACCCTCATGTTATGTTTAACTTGTCTTCTAGTTTCCTGGAGGAATGCATCGGAGGACTGGGCAGCAGAGCAGAGGAGTGGAGCGAGGATGTCAGTGTGAGTCAATCTAGTACATTCAGCTACATGTTTACATTCTTGGTCTAATTATTTTGACCTCGTGTGTTTTTATGCAGCTCTCAGAAACTAAAGTCTTCACTCCTGGACTGCTCCTCCTGTTAGCACCCTAGGAAGCAACACCTCCATTGGAAGACTGCCAGGTTTGGGAGCACCTGTACCTCCACCATTCTCCTCCAGCGGGGACATGAAGGTTTCTGAATTTAACACCACCTCTCTGTCGTCACAGTTCAGCCATAAGTTCATTAGTATCTGTGCAGTCTTGTTTGAATGTATGTGCGTGATATAGATTTAATTATTGTGTGTGTTTGCAGGTGATTGGCCTGCAGCCAGAGCCTTGTGCTGAGCCAGCTGGTTCAGAGACACTCCGGCCCCTCCTTGCCTCTGCCACGTCCATCTCAACAAGCAGCCCTTCTTCAGCGTCGTCTGCGCCCCAACACATCAGCACAGGCTGGCCTGGTTCTGGAGTGGCTGCTGCTGGTGCTTATCAGTCAAAGCAATTACAAGATTTTTTTTGTAAAATTTTCAGCCCTCATTAATCTGTTTACCTACTTGGTAGCAGATTCCATAAATCAATAAGTTTTATTTTAAAGGTTTTTAGCATATGATTTCTTACCTGTAAAATCTTGACCTTCTATTTCACAATTAAAGTTTTCAAATATTGAAATACAGAGGATATTGTGTTGTTGTTACTGTGGCTGTAAAACAAGACTAACAATAATTTAAAAAAATATCCAATTGAATGGATAATATATCTGTAATTTTCATTTAAGGCATTTGATTGTTAATATGTTTGTTTAACTTTACCCTGTTTTTGACACTATCAAACAAGGTTTTTCAAAGTTGGACCTCTCAAAAAACTTACATAGGTACAATAGGTTAACATTCTCACATATAATTAATTTAAAAGATATCCACATACCAAAATACAGTGGTCAATAAAATGTTTAGGTACTGCACTTACAAAAATGTGACATTTATTTTTATTTACCTCCAGAGAAAACAGTACAACATGTTTCCATCAAGAATATCTACTTACAAATGTAAGACAATGTCAATATACGTAAATGACAGCATTTTGTTTTTCTTCAAGACTGTGCCATCAGCTTTTCTATCAAACTTCATATCTCCACTTCCTGACCAAAGAGAAGACTTTACTCTGGAGGAGCAGGGATGAAGGTGTTTGACACCGTAGTTCTGTACAGTCCAGGATAACTTGTGTGTCACTGTAGCGGCCATCAAAATCTTGTGCTGCAGCTCGGGGGCGGCTGCTGGTTATGGTGGGAGTTGGTGAAGACCAGACTCTGTGTGGAAGTGGAGGAAGGTGGTTCTCCTCCTCCAACACCAGGCTTCTGCAGCAAAGAGGCGAGATATATGAATCTTGTGCAGCACAGCCTGCAGAACCTAGATTAGTGTGTACAGTATTTACATGTCAGTACACTAACACACAGTGAACTAAAAACTCAATTTAATATACAATAAAATGACAAGTTAAATAGGTAAAATCAATAAAAAATGAAGTAAAATCAAGCCTCTATGGAGAAAACATTACCTTTGCCCAGGTGTGATATGGTTCTCAGCAGCAGGTGCACATGAGGGAGTGAAGACTTTAGTTTCTGAGAGCTGCATAAAAACACACTAGGTCAAAATAATTAGACCAAGAATGTAAATACAGTATGTAGCTGAATGTACTAGATTGACTCACACTAACATCCTCGCTCCACTCCTCTGCTCTGCTGCCCAGTCCTCCGATGCATTCCTCCAGGAAACTAGAAGACAAGTTAAACATAACATGAGGGTGCACACAGTCTATTTTTTAATAAACTGAAAACTGTTTTGAGCACAAATGTTCACCCCCCTTAAATCAGAGAGTAACTTCTAGCCTTCAGAAGAAGAAGAAGGGCTGTGAGTGTTTTCTTTAGATTAAAGTAAAACTACAATAATATGCATGAATTACCAAATTAACACTGGGTTAAAAGTAACAACCATAAAAGAAGAACAATGCATGCAGCAAATAACCCACTGGAGACTAGCAAGGCCAAACTCAACTGTTTACATCTTCTTAAAGTGTAGCCAATTTAATATTTAATTACCATCTTAGCTAAATCCCCATTAACAACAGGAACGTGGGGTTACTGAACCAGTAATCTTAAAACTGTCATCTGAACAATCCTAGCTTCACCCTATGGTGAGGTTTTTCTGCTTTCTTCATGGACCTGACACAGAGTCCTGACAACAGCTTCACAGCTGTGTCCTGATTTTTGCATGAAACTGAGAAGAGCAGCATGTATGTAGAATGATCACAAAATATGAGCCATTTTGTTTAAGTGTGGAAAATCTGTTTCTATAACGTGAGTACACAAAAAAAAGATCGCGTTGCTAATAGGCTAACGTTAGCCGCTAACAGGTAGCAACAACACAACGCGATCAAACTAACGTTACTTACCCTCATAGTTGTGCAGAAAACTTGAGACATGCAATTTAAATCCCTTGTTACGTTTGCTTGTCGGAGCAGAGGACCAGGAATCAACGATAAGATGAACATTGTCTTGGGCAGCTCTTGTAAACATTCAGACAGCACTATTTTCAATGAGACCGGGGCTAGACCGGAAGCTGGAAATAACCTTTCCGGTCAATGAGCAAGTGATTTACAACACTTGTGCACAGAGCCTATTGCGACAAACTTGGTCTGAAACTCTGCCTTGGTTAGTTAGTTAGGTTAACCATAACATTTAACCGTTCTTTTCATCCATTTTAGCTGTTCCGAATTCTTCCCTTCATCTCCCAACAGGTGTTCTCATTCATCTTATGATTTCTGTTCTCCCATTAGCCCACCACTTCAAATGTTCTACTTGTTCCACTTTTCATTCCTGTGAGTTTCTCCCACCTGTTGCTCGTCTGTCTGTTTGATTTACACCTTCAAACATGACCTATCGTTTTTTTCTCAGACGTGCAGGAGATGTTGGGGTCTAGAAAAGCTCAGAGTCTCCGTGACATTCATAGGCATCTGTGGAACATACAGAAGTCAGGGGTCAAGTATCCTTCAAGTGAAAGTATTTCCCTGTGAGCCTGCACAGTACTTCAAAATGTGGGTAGCTTTGCAAACTGAGACGCGTTGCTCACTTAAGACAAACTTTGACATCGTAGCATCAGTCGAAGTTACTTTATGTTGCTGGGAGCTCCGTATTTTGAAGTGAACTTAATGTGTTGGTATTGCTGGGTTGCAATCACGTGACCCGGAAGTGGCGCGAAATTCAGATGCGGGGCAGGAAGTGATTTTCCCCAGTTCAAAACACAGCAGAATGGATTACAGCAAGTATGCCAAAGCCCTAAATAAACTGGCGAGGACGAGTTTTGGGTTAACCATTTAGGATCAAAAGAAGCTTTAAATGGTTGTCGACTTGTTTCTGCCCGGGTGAGTAGTGAGATGTATTATTTATTTAGTAATTAGCCTATGCTAACTACGCTATCGCTAATGCTAACAACAAGTTTAGTTAGCCCCCTGTTATTTCTATGTGCGTGGATCTACTTAAAAATAATATATTTAGCTTCTGTAAAGCCAAATTCGTGCTGGAGTTGTATGTGTTAACGTTGAGTCATATGCATTTCTACACTGTAGGTCAGAGATCTACAGTAACTCCATTAAAAAGGTAAGTTAATGTACTGAAAATATTATGATTTTTTTTGTTTTGATAATACAGTATCATCAAGGTGATCGTATCTTCTTTGTAACTTCAGATACTAGCTGGTTAAACTCAAGGTGGCCATACATGGGAGCCTCACCAGATGGAGTCGTTTCATGTGACTGTCATGGAGCCAGGGTGTGTGAAATCAAGGTAAAATTTATTTCTCAAAAGGTTTGGACTACTGCACTGCAGACTTAGCTTTTTTAGATTTTTCTACCTGGATTATTGAGCATGCATTAGGGTACTGCACTGCAGACTTTGCGCACCTCACAGTATGAATGTTACAACTATAATTTTTTACTCAAATCTTTGTTGTTTGCATATTTCACAGCATGTAGCCGTAGTTTTGGGGATGGTCTTGCAGTTTGTGGGATGTTGCCTTGTTTCCAGTTAAAAAATGTGTGACCTTTCCATCACCTTTTAAAACTTAGTCCAGATTAATACATTCTTACCTGTGGAACACACCTGGTTGACAGAGACATAAATATAGTCTCATTTTCTAACATTGGTGTTGGATAGTGAAATGAGTGAAACACAATCTTTAAAAACGTATCATATTGAAATGTTTTGGAGACTACCGTATTTATTTTTTATGTCTAAGTTTCATTGTCTTGTCCTTCAGTGCCCACAGAGCAAAGAGCATGAAGTCAGTCTGAGGATGTGTGCTGGACAGCCTGGTTTTTGTCTCGTCGTCTCGTCAAGGTTGGAGATTCTGTACAACTGGATAGGAACCATCCTTATTACCATCAGCTCCAGGATCAGATTCACATTGTGGATGTACAATATTGTGATTTTGTAGTATGGAGTGAAAATGATATTTATGTGGAAAGAATTCTGCCAGATGACCAGCTGTGGGAAACAGCAGTTCCCAAAATTCAGCACTATTTTACACATTGCATCCTACCTGAAATCCTGGGACAGAAATCCACACGTGACTAACCAATCTAAGAATCAAGAATGTTATTTGGAGCAGTTGATGAAAGGAGTTTGAAAAGTTTATACAAATTTAAACAGTTGCTCTTTTTTTCCCCAAAAACATTTGTCACTACCATAACATAATAATAATAATAATAATTAATTCAATTTATAACGCACTTTTCATTACTGAAAATCTCAAAGTGCTACACATATATTGAATGCTACACACATTCATAAACCGGTGGCGGCAGACTACCATGCAAGGTGCTTTCCAGTCCTACCGGGAGCAACTCAGGGTTAAGTGTCTTGCCCAAGGACACAACGACACATGGTGCAGGTCCCGGGAGTCGAACCGCCAACTTTCCGATCGGGAGACGACTCCCCTTACCACTACGCCACGGCCGCCCATGTTTCAGCTACACCTAGCAAGCACTCTGCAGAAGGGTCATGTGATGTTGTTACATGTCATGACAGCTGTTTTTTATTTACAATAATCTTAATTGAAAAGTTAAGTATGTTAAATCAAATGATATATTTAAATCAATATGAGATTAGCTTGTGAATTTCAAAGGTGTTCTAATATGTTAAATAACAGCACATACAAATGTCATATGTCACAAATGTTGCAAAATGAGTCTACTTCAGAAAAATGTTTTTATTTCAATAGCAAAACTCATGTCATTTTAACTGACCAATATTCACAAAGATTGGTTATGGAGTTCATTGAATAAATTAAAAATATTCAACCTTATTGGGTAAATTTTTTTTTGTCTTCATGAACAATTAACATGTACAAATATGGTCTGTAACAGTATTAGTGATTTAATTTACTTTTGATTTACTTTAAATGATAAATACATGTATAATCATTTAAACTTAAAATATTTATATAAATATAGTTGATTGAATTACTTGTCGCTCAGGCCACTATTAAGAATTGTAATCTTTCATGGAGAACATGAATCGTTCTAAAACAAATTCGAGACACAGTGGCTTTTGACACATTAAATCTATAGGCAAGGTCTTGAAGCTGCAGATGTAATCTGAGATGCATAAGTATCATAATAAATTGCTCAAATTTGGAGAGTGCTGACAGTGATGACATGCTGATGTATAAGGTTCACAGAGCTGAAAAATTTGCATCAAAACTAAAAAGTTGGGCAGTCCCGTATAAAACTTTGTTTTATCGTTGTTCTGGAAGGTTTCAGGAGTAAATTTAGTCACTGAGACTTTTTCCTTAAGGTCGCAGATCTCAGTTGTGTAGCCTTTCACTGCATCCTCCAGCTTTGTGAGGTCAACCATGCTTAGATCCGTCTGGCATTCTGCATCTGCAAATATTTAATTATTAAAAATTACGTTCAGAAATTCTATAAATAAATAAATAGTATTTTTATTTATTATTATTTTACCTTTGAATCGTTCGTTTTCAGGGGCTGGTAAGCTTTCTTCACAGAGCTCATCTTCCAGACTGTTGGCCTCCTCAGTGCAGAGAAGCTTCCGGGCCTTAGCTCTTTCCCTGCGCCGGAGGGATGCTTCTGTTTGTGGCCACTCGTTACTTCTTTGGTACCCCAGGTTAACAGTGGGGGCCCAGTCTTGGGAATGTACATCACCTGCTGCACTCGGACAACCTAAATATAAGACACCACTTTAAAGTAAAACACGTAAATGCCTTTCCTAGCACTAAGCTAACCGCTAACAACATTAGCATTCTAATCGGATTTTTTCTGGGAACAACCAAGTGTTGAACCACTACACAAGCTAGGGCATAACATATCTTACCTGTCTTTCTAGTTACTGTCCAATAAAATATCTGAAAATATGATTTAAACGATACGACCCTTACCTGTAACAAAGTGGTCGCTGCAGACTCTCGTCAGTTTCTGCACCTCCTGTTTTTAGCCGTAGGTTGTAATCCACGTTTGTCGTCTTTTTTCTGTAAGTTTTTTTAAATTAATCCCCTTGTAGCATACTACTTTCGGAACACGAAAATAACTTTTATCTATCTCTCGATTAGAGCGGTTGCAACAACCGTAAACGGCACAGAATTTAGGCATGTTGATGCTGAATCAGCAACAGAAGGAAACGGCTGCGTTTACTTCTTGCCCCGCATCTGCATTCTGTGACGTCACTGCTACGTCATCTGAAACCCAGCAATACAAGCTAGCTCCCACTATGTGCGTGCGCATGTGTTCAGTTGTGTTAGGGAGTTCTTTGTCAAGGGTTTATGGATGTTTTTAACTACTGTATTTTTTGCTGTATACGTTGCACCTTTTTGCATAAATTTGCAAGTCCTGCGACTTGACACAACTACGGTAATATACGTTTTTTTTTCTCCCCCATGTTTATAATCCAATGTTTG
>JBBPBX010013928.1:31757-51656 GCA_038048925.1 Garcialebias charrua | reverse complement strand
ATACAAATGTTTATGCCATTACGTGTTCTAATTGAAAATATGAACAGATTGACCTTCTTGAAGAGTTATTTTTAAAGACTGAAAGTGTGCAGGAGGACACAGAAAACAGCTTAATTCAAAAGAGAAGTCAGGGCAGCAGGAGGCAGGATAAAGAGCAGTCAAACGTCGCCACCTACAGGAGGTTGAAACAAGGTGCAGAAACCCAAGACTGAGGAGGAGGAAGGTGGAGGAAAGCAGTATATATCAATCAACCACAGAGCAAAAGCTTATTTGGATATTTTAAGAGGTTTTATTTAGAAATCAGCCACAAAGCAAGAAGCTTATTTGGAAACTATAAGGGGTCAACAATTCATCAATTAGACACACAAGAGTTCTAGAGAGATGGGAGACAATCTTTGATGGAGGTTAAGTGAATTGTATAGTTGGCATGAATTTTTTGTTTGGGAAAATATTTTGTGTTGGATTTTAAAGTGGAGTTAAGAAAAGACCCGTTGTGCAGACCAGACCCGGCGAAATGTGTCTTGTTGGAGACAAATGGCAAATGATAGCTTTTGAATTTTGGTTTAACAATATATGGGTCAGATTTATTTGTTTTTTCCTTCCACAGCCTGACAGCACACAGTGCGTGGAGAGCATCAGACAGACAGACCTCTTTTGATACAGAACACATAATTGTAATTTACCATGAGTTAGGATTCAAGCAAAATGCACGAAACTTTTCGTTTGTCAGGAGATTGGGGAAACAGTGATGGCTCCATTTGATTTGAATGCATAAAGTTGACGTCTACATGGTTCATTTTGACTCTGGGAGCGACAGCTGCCAGGAAGTGAGGGCAAGACCTCTCACTCATGAATGGACACAACACAAAGACAGTTGAAGGACAAAGCAAAGAACTGTCATTCAAACACCAGAATGTCCACGAACTTCCTCAGCCAGAGTTCAAGGCAGCGACCTGAACAAAAGAACAGTCCAGGACACAAACAGATGTCAAAGTCAGCAAACACAACGTGAAATCAAGTGAAGTCAGGACTTGGGGCATCCTGCAGAGAAAGCCACCCAGAAAAAAGGGGCGGGACACTGGAGCTGACCTAAGCTGGACAAATGGACAAATTCACACGATCAGAGCATGAGCATGTGAAACAGCTGTCACGAGTCACTCATTCCAGCAACCCGTGAAGGCGTCGGCCTCACATTCGAATCGGTGGGGTCACATTGGGGCCTCAGTCTCAGGGCCAAACGTAAAGTGCATTATTTAATGATGACACATAGAACAGGCCACCGCAGGCCACAGGATTAATAGATTAATACTGGACGGTGAGTTCTGTTTGTCTGCTTCTCCCCATCCCAGTAGGCTCTAAAACAAGATAACAAGGCTCTCATCCCGAGGCCTACAGGAAAATGAGTTTGTGAATATTTTCACAGGTGAAATTGGTGTCACCACAATTATTCATATTGGGTGTTAAAGGTGAGATAAATAACGGCAGTTCTCCTAGAGGGAACGCGTTTCTGGGAGTCTGGTGTGCACAACAGATTCGTTAAAATTCAGGATTATAGCTATGCCGCAGGAATTGGATCGTTAATCAGTGCAGATAAGATCAATTAAGTAAGAACAAGCTTTCAGAGATGAGGAGAGCACAAGTTGATGACAAGGAGAGAACAAATTTGCAGGATAAAATATAAGAAAATTATGAAAAATACAGAAGGGACAAATTCAAGAAAGTTTCAGTGGTGGTCGGTGAGGATAGTTGTTTCTATAGCAGAAAAGCGGAGCATTGAGAGTGCTGGTTTTGGCAGAAGGCGGCAGACAGATCAGTGTTTTGACACGCTGGTAGGCCTGAAGTGGAAAGGAGAACACAGTCAGCGCAGAGGGCAAAAGGCAAGGCTCTGTGTGAACTTTGGAGGGCAGCACGAACTAAGCTCATTCAGAGGACAAGAAAGGGTTGTGAACAGCACAGAGAGACGAGTGAGGCAGACAGGAGAAAGGGTACCACTTCTTAACATCACCACCACACCGAGACTTACTAAACAACAAAAACGTGATCATTTGGCTGATTTGGAAGCAAAAGGAACATCAGGAAACATCAATTGGAACTACAAGGGAGGCCCAACACAGAAGCCAGTGGCGGCTCCTGAGGAGAGACCCTGAAAACAGGACCAGGGAGCTGAAGTGGAGCAGGACGGACTGGACTCATCCAGAAGACGGAGAAGAAGATGATTTCGAGGAGCATGCGGAAAACTCGCGCAGGTGCATGCGCTTCAGTTGAACGGAAATTTTTTCAGCTGGTGGCATGCACACATTTTAATTATCTGATCAGAACATTTGTGCACGTATGCGCCGTCCTTTCATTGCGTGATGCTCGAATGGACAAGGAGCTCGCGCGAATAAAGAAAATTTCAGATTCGGAAGGACACCAGGTCATGAGAGAATAATTGGTTGTACAGACAGGTTAATACGGTATAAGGTGTCCGAAATTTTATGGTTGACGTGCCATATTCACTGGCTGACCAGAGGTATAACAAAAACAGAAGAGAAGATGAGAAAACAGTTAAAAATTTTAATCAATTGTTACAGTCCAAGACATTTTTTCCTTTATTTCTGCAAAACTCATATAGGAGGATTGTATACATTTTAAGGAAAAATGCAGATCTACAGAAAGTGGGAAAAAATAATTTAGGCCTCAAATATCTTAGCCCACTTTTGAAAATTTGGCTGAAATCTGTGCACAGACTAAAATTAATTAACTTGGGGGCTTTAGGGCTGAGGACGTCTGTAAATAGGGGTTGTGTGTTGTTGAAATGTCATGTAAAATGTACTTTGTGAGACTTATGGTGGTCTGTCCAGCTTCCTTCTCCAGAACGGTGAATCCATCGCACAAGAGGCGACAAAGCCTGATCGAAGGCGGGAGGCCCACTGACATCCTGGGGGCTTCTCAGAGTCTATAAGAGAGAGAGTCACCACGTGAGCGAGCACATCTGGGCTGCTGAAACGCACATCATCAGCGCGCCAGAGAGGGTGAGACACAGCCAGAGTGGTCCGGAGGGAGAACCCCAAAGGTCATCACAACAGGTCGAGGCACACCTCGCGGGGCTTCAGAACGGAGAGCTCTGAAGGGTCATCTGGAGCGAGCAGGTCCACACAAAAGGTCGGCTGTCCTGCGTCTTCATCTGAGAAGGTGTCGTGGTCGAGAAGGTGTGGGGTTCTGTTGCCGCTTCGCTTCACTTCCTCTTCCGGTGAAGCCATCTGTCCGTGAGGTGTTCTGGGTCGAGTGGAAGAAGAAGCATTCTGCAGACACCTGTCTTCTCGCTGTGGGAAGTCATCTTGAGAAGCATCTTTGTTCTTGCCTTTAAAACCGGTCCGGCCTGCCTGCCTTGAGAGGGAAGATCCAGCAGCTTAAACAGGCAGAGCCCAGCAGGTGGACCTGAAGAGGAAGGGGGGTCTGCCATCCTACTTTGGGTCGGGGCAATTTGCTTGACCAGTGGAGCGGGGAAATTTGGACGAAGTACCGGCTGGGTATAATAGCTTTTTGCAGCCCAAAATTGATAAGGTGGTGGCGAAGCGACGCCCTTCGTGGCCCCTGAAGAGTGCCGTGGTCAACAAAGATCTGAGGAGAACAGGGAGCAGAGTTTAGAAAACCTAAGACATAATCAATATAGATGAACTGGAAAAGTAGTTGAAATTTTGCAAGTGTATGTGTTTTGTGTTTTGAAATCATCAAGGGTTAGCTAAATCACTGATATTATATGATTTCAACTTTAAATATCACTCTTATATCACACAGTTAAGGTTAATGGTTAGATTACATACTTAGTCTTTAATGGGTGCTGCATCTTAGACCACATTGCATTTAACTTTGCTGTCAAACTTCGGCTGCTCTCTAACGAAGATACATAACCAATTAGTTAGTATTTCCTCAAATAGCTCGTATTTTGATTAATTAGTTAGTATTTTCTCAATTAGCTCGTGTTTTCTTAAAGATCAAAGGTCAATACATCCACTCATACTTCTTAAACACACATATCTGATTTTCAAGGGTTTGGAATTACACTTCTCGATTTTACAGCAAAAGAATAAAAGGAACTACGGTTTTGAATTATTTCTTAATTCTGATTTAAACTGGTTGGGAGTAGGATGCATTCCTTTTGAATCTGTGTTTCCTTACAGGTCCGGATCCAGTGTACCTGTGTTAAAAAAAAAGAAGAAGAAGATTTTGTTAACTGTGCATGTTTTAGAAATTTCATCTCTGAATTCATTTATGTGTCCTCTTTTCCAGGTTCGTTGATTTAACTGTACAGGGGGTCATTTTACTTGTGTTTTCGTATTGTACCATCACATTCAGGGGTGCACTGTGTTGACGTGGTGCTGTGTTTCTGGCGTGGGTCCACCATGGCCTGGGGCCATCACAGATTATTTGTGATAGGAGGTGGGATCTCAGGAACTGTGGTCTCCATCATTTTGGTGTTGGAGTATTTCTGTGTGATACCAGGTCGTCCGAGTTGCCATCAACCCGTACCCCAGCAGAGGGACAAGAGAGATGCCCTCATGCAGGAGGTGTGGCCACGGGTGCGGGATGCTGATCTTCTGTCGATGAATTTCTCTGAAGTCTTTCAAAGGAACTCTTGGTATAAATATGCACAGTTCCTGGCCAGGAACCGTCACACGTCCGAATCTTACATCTGTACCCCACTTCCGGTAGCAGAATCACGGCTGCCACTGCGTGTTAAACCTCTTGACCGGTTGTTGTCATTCTGTGTTCTGCAGATCAGCTCCAGAGGATTCTTCAGGGAGCACCTGCAGTGTCAGCCTAAAAGGTGCAAATTGAGCACATTATCACAGCCGATGGTGTTAGCTCAGTTTGTGGAGTGGCCATCCAGTGGACAGTTCCCTGTTTGTGTGCGCCGCGTCCACCATCAGGACTCTTATCAGGTGGTGGTGGGGTCACTCCCAGAAGGGAGGTGTCGAGCGCTATACCACCCAGGTAGGGAATTCATGGGTGTGCCTGGCAGTAATGGCACGTATCCGGTCGAGGCTTTGGGCTGGCTGTGTGGACATCAGGTGCTGCTGACATTGCCCGCAAACTGGACTGGGTGCTGTGCACCTGTTGCGGTTACAGACGAGTCGTACCTGGTGTCTTTGAGTAACGGTTCTCATTATGTGGGAGGGTCGAAGACTTCTGACGTCAGTCAGCACGAGTCTTTTTGGGGTTCAGAGGTCCCGGTGGAATGGAAGCGTAGCTTCTTCCCGGGGTCAAAGGTCGGAGATCACCTGTTGCGTGTGGAAGCTTTAGACTACCACTTTGGGATGTTCCTTTATGAGTCTGTGCAGGAGTTTGGGACCACCTCTGCGGAGTCGTGGGCCCTGCGTGTGGTGTCCTTAAATCATGAATTGCTGTTGGATTTGTTTAGGGCGTCTGTTAATGGTGTGTGTGTGATGATCAATGTTAACACCTGCTGTACCTTTATACCTGATGCGTCTGTTTCAGATCCGCAGGTCAGGGTGACAGCGGCCCTGCGCCATCTGGGAGAGCTTCAGGAGCCTCACACGGAGGAGGCGCATACAGGGCTGTGGCATGCACTGTCTTGGTTCACGAGGGGGTCATGGCATCAGGTGCTAGTAAAGCTTTTGGCCTTGCCACTAGCTATTTTGGTTCTGTTCTGCCTATTTATGGGGTGTGTGACACCTTGTGCACGGGCAAAAATCTCGAGGATGATTGCTTCCAGGGAAATGGAGGATTTTGGGACGGCGTTTCCCTTGGTGCAGGCGGGGTCCACACCGTCGCCTGCCGCACAAACTCACCTGTATTTGGCAGACAACAGATACCTGTAGTAGTGGGGAGTGTTTGAGTGTGGAATGGAAGAGTGTTGCTTTTGTCCTAATTATATTATTTCTCTGATGATCTTGCTGTTTGGAGGGGGTTTCATGTTTTCATCTTGTTTTTCGGGTTTAATGATGGAGTCAGTTTGGGGTTAGTCGGGATGGTTGGTTCTGGGGTCAGATTGAGGTCAGACGCAGTTCGCTGCTGGGTGAAGGAGCTCTCAGGTATTCGGCGGAGTCCAGATACCTGTAGAGTGGATGGGGAACTCGGAGGTGGACCCCAGCTGGGGAGTTGGAGCGAAGAGGGGAACTGCATTTATCATTTTAGGCTTGGTTAGAATAGGCCACTACGGCTTTCAACGGATGATTGTTGTTTTTGCGATTAGATGATGATTAGTTTTGGAGTCAGATGGAGGTTAGGAGGAGAGTTAGTTGATTTTGATAGTTTGTTTGCTTTGCTTTGGTTTTTGTTTTGGGTGATTTTGTGATGGATCACTGTTATTCATGTTATTATGATTGAATCTCTATTGTTCACGCAGGATCAGACCTATACTATAGGTGTTTTATTCGCTGCTGTGTTTCATGTGGTCACAACGGTTCAGCCCCAGTTCGAGACCAGATGGAGGGGCTCTCAGGTTTCTGGCTGCGTCCAGGTGCCTGTGGAGTTTGGAGATGGACTCCAGGTGGGGGAAGCCGTTGGACTGATGATTGTTGTTATCCTCGTATGATTTGGTGATTTGGGGTGATTGTTTGGATGTTGGGTTGATGTTGATGATTGAGATTTACTTATGGAGTCAGATGGTGGTTGCGTGGGGTTGGTTGATTTTTGCTTTGGGGGTGTTTTTGCTTGGTGTGTTGTATTTTTCCTGTGGTGTTGAGGTGGGGGTCCTCTTCTGGGGATCCGGCTGGTGGCGTGTAGGTTGTTTTGACCTATGAAAATAGGTCAAGAGAGGGAGGTGAAGGAAAATACACACGCTTAGATGGTCTATATGGTAATCTCATTCTGAACAAATGCACACCTGTTATATAATCAATAAATAGGTGTTCTATAATCAAAGTATGTCCAGCTGTCTTACAAATGTTTATGCAATTACAGGCTTCACAAATGTTTATGCAATTAAACAACAGTAGAATGCACACTTTGAGATCCAGCAAATAAAGGGTTAACATGCTCGGGAGACATGCACTTTTGCCTTGCTCTGGGACTCACAGACTTTCAGAACATACACTTGACTACAGTCACTTATAAAACAAACACACACACACTTGGGAACTGGCATTAATTCACATTAGAGATATTACACTAAACACATGAGTAGAATACACTAAAAACCTGAGTCTGATACTTTAAAACCTCTCAAACATGCAGAACAAAAGAGCTGGCTGAGCCATAAATCTCCAAGGTCATAAACAAGGGAGCTGCAAAGACACGCTATCAGGCCGTATCAGGCCGTAAGCCAATGAGAGACCAGGAAAGCCAAAAGCTGCATGATATACTCCCAAAAGAGCCTTTACATCGTCAGCATTTCTTTGAGGACCTCGGCGCAACAGGTCTGGGTAAAAATGCTCACATTTCCTTGTGCACAAGAAATTGTTCATGAATGCTCAAATTCTGTTTAACCTGTTTTAAACCTGTGTCTTAATCAATAAATCCTATTTTTTTAAGAGACGCCTGGTCATTTCCGAACACGCCTTTTAACTGAAATCCCTTCAGTACTTAGTGGTCTTATTTCAAACTTTTTTTTAGAGTACATTTTCTATAATCCATCCAAGACATTTCCTCCAAAACACTTCCTACATTTACTACTAATATCTGAGAGTAGAGTATTTTAGGATAATATCTCTATAGAGCTTGGAATCGTGACGTCACGACGGACCGGTGTCGCGCAAAGCATCCCGGGACTTTCGGGCAAAGACGTGACCGGTGTGGTTTGCGTTAGTTGTACCGGTAGTTGTGTGATCCTACGTGAAATACGCTGAAATGGTGAATGCTTGTTGTGTTGTGAACTGTCACAATCGTTCTCACGATCGCAGGGGGAGCCGTATTGCAAATGGAGTCCGTTTTTTCAGCTTTCCGGCATGGAAACAACACAGAGGTAGCTAAGCTAACAGAGACATGGTGACATGGGTGTCTCCTGTTAAACGAACAAACATCACTTTCAGCAGTATTTCCAGACACATGTTTGTGTGTTCGAAGCATTTCCACACAGGTAGGCTAAGGTTTAATTAAATAATATTAAACTTATTAACTGCTCACATGTAACACAGGATCGTTCACAAACAGCTAGCTGGCTAGCTAGCTAGTCAGAGAGTCAGAGAGTCTTTGTCATTTGCACCGCATGTGGTACATGTGATGAAAACGAGATTAAGTACACGGGGTCCCAGTTACATCCAACAACAAATGCAAGAGAAAAACAGTAATAACATCTAGGATTAACTAAGAAAAACATCAACTAGTAATACACTAAGCTCTAATGTAGTGGAAAAACATCATTATAAACAGCAGCACGAACATGAGTCTGTATGAGCAGATGGTCACAAATGAACACAGCAGCAACAAGAAAACAGATCATCATCAGCATGATGTGATATTTTGCAGTGATCATTCTTATTATTTAATTATTCACGAGTCTAACAGCCTCAGGGTAGAAGCTGTTCCTCAGTCTAGTGGTTCTATATTTGATGCTCCTCAACCTCCGTCCTGAGGGGAGTGGGGCAAAGAGTGAGTGTGCTGGGTGAGTGTGGTCCTTCATGATGCAGGTGGCTCTTTTCCGGCATCTGGAGGTGTAAATGTCTGTGATGGTGGGGAGACTGACTCCAACACACTTCTGTGCAGCCTTCACCACTCTCTGTAGAGCTTTCCTCTCTGCAACTGTGCAGCCTCCATGCCACACGTTGATGCTGGAGCACAGGATGCTCTCCACTGCACACCTGTAGAAGGAGGTGAGAACTGGGCTGCTCAGACCAGCACGTCTCAGCCGTCTGAGGAAGTAGAGTCTCTGATGACCTTTCTTGATCAGGCTGGTGGTGTTGTTGCTCCAGCTGAGGTTATCATTCAAGTGTACACCCAAGTATTTGTAGCTGGAGACCACCTCCACCGCAGATCCACCTATGTTCAGTGGGGCAGTGGGTGTGTTTGTTCCTTCTGAAGTCCACAATCATCTCCTTTGTCTTCTTCACATTCATGTGAAGATTATTCTCTTTGCACCAGCTCTCCAGGTGTTCCACCTCCTGTCTGTAGCTGGACTCATCATTGTTTGTGATGCATCCCACCACCGCTGTATCATCTGCAAACTTAACAATATGACAGCCTGGATGTGTGGCTGTACAATCATATGTGAGCAGAGTGAACAGAAGAGGGCTCAGCACACATCCTTGGGGAGAGCCAGTGCTGAGGGTTATGGTGGAGGAGGAGAAGTTGTGGATCTTCACGGACTGTGGTCTGTTTGTTAAGAAGTCTAGTACCCCAGTTACAAATGGAGGGGCTTAGTCCAAGTGTGGATAGTTTGTCTATCAGAGTTTGGGGGATCATGGTGTTGAAGGCAGACGTGAAGTCCACATCGTATGAATTCCTAGATTGTAATCCTGACTGGGTACCCTCTTTACATCTCGGGCACACCGAAGTCAAAACAATGGACACTGCCCGATTTGCCCGTCGGACCAAGAGACACCAGTCAACCACAGAGGTCAACACTGCACCTGCCACACAACCAGACTGGTTTCTGCCTCCATCTGGTTTGTCCATCGACTAGTCCTGTGCTGTGTTGGTTGGTTTGAGTGGCGTCTCTTCCGGTGCGACAGATCCAGGGTGGACTCTGAACTGCTGTTGAGTGACTGATGAGAATCCCTCCGGGCGGTGACATTACTCCTGCTTTTATATACAATTTGTGTGTGGGGTTTTAATCTAACCAGATTAGAGCCAGAGTGAAAGAAAAAAAAAAGAATGCTGACTTCTTTGTTCAGAAATATGAAATTTGTATTACATTTTTAGAACTATGATTTTGTGGTTAATATTTTTAAGTCATACTAGTCCTGAGTAGCAGGACATGTATGTTTACGAATGTTTTTGTGTTCATTTAATTGCATTTTGTACTACCAGATGACTTGAATTTTGCACACATAATATCACAATGCCACTTTGTGCCACTAAGGGACTATTGCCATTTGTTTTTGATTCTGGCTCAGTGGTTCAGAACTTATTCTCAAAATTGTTGTTTTATATTTCAGTGGTAGCTAGTTCTCATTAGTAGCAAAGAATGTTTACATTTTCTGAAATACACTTTCTTGTGCGGATATCAGATAAAATCGCAACTTTATCCTGTAATTTTAACACATTGTTACGGTCTGTCGTGGTGAAGAGAGAGCTGAGTCAAAAGGCAAAGCTCTCAATTTACCGATCGATCTACGTTCCCACCCTCATCTATGGTCATGAGCTTTGGGTTATGACCGAAAGAACGAGATCTCGGATACAAGCGGCTGAAATGAGTTTTCTCCGCAGGGTGTCTGGACTCTCCCTTAGAGATAGGGTGAGAAGCTCAGTCATCTGGGAGGGACTCGGAGTAGAGCCGCTGCTTCTCCACATCGAGAGGAGCCAGTTGAGGTGGCTCGGGCATCTGGTTAGGATGCCTCCTGGACGCCTCCCTGGTGAGGTGTTCCGGGCATGTCCCACCGGGAGGAGACCCAGAGGAAGACCCAGGATACGCTGGAGGGACTATGTTTCTCGGCTGGCCTGGGAACGCCTTGGGATTCCCCCAGAGGAGCTGCTCCAAGTGGCTGGAGAGAGGGAAGTCTGGGCCTCCCTACTTAGGCTGCTACCCCCGCGACCCGACCCCGGATAAGCGGAAGAAAATGGATGGATGGATGGATGGATGTTAATGTGAAATATATCTGCAAGAAGTTTTCATTTTCTGTGTTGTATTTGAATTGTATTTATTCTTGCACTGCAAATGTTAAACATTTTACCCATGGGTTAAAGCATGAAAAAATGTTTGGACTGGAAAATCCATCCTTGCCACATAGAAAATGATAAATCCCTCGTGGTGACTGATAGCCTTAAGCTCTGTTCACCTGTTGTGTCCTCAGTTACTGTAACTTTGACATGTTCAACATTGTTTCACAAGTAAAGAGACTACAAACTGAATTAATCTGCAATCATTTATTTACAGCATGCAGCATCGAAGTAACACTTGTGCAAAAGTAGATACATTTTCATGTTCAGTTCATCAGTTAATGTTCACACAGATAATAATTCATATTTTCAAAACAACACTGGGGCACATATTGGTCAAAGTACAGCATACAGCCACAATTTTGTCCAGTAAAATGATGGCCTCATCTTCACATGGGAGCAACATGCTAACAGGTATGTTACCATGGTGTATTTGGTGCGAACACAACCAATAACCCTGAAACTTAAAAAGTTACCTTTAAAGGCACGCTGGCCCATTTGCAGAGGAGGCTTGGGGACAAATTCACACAGCACCACGATTGAAATAGCACAGTTGTTTGTTTAATTGAATAATGTTTAAAATATTCACAATTTTAAAAGGCAGCAATAGCTCCAGTCAAGCAGCTACACCTGGAGGAGCAGTTTCATCCATCTCTGATGCCTGGCTACGCAGATCTGGATCCTTTCTGGGTGGAGCTTGCATGTTCTCTCCGTGCATGCGTGGGTTTTCTCCGGGTGCTCCGGTTTCCTCCCACAGTCCAAAAACATGCATGTTAGGCTGATTGGTAACTCTAAATTGACCCTGGGTGTGAGTGAGACAGGTCCCTCTTGTAAATGAGTCCCGGTGGCTCAACGAGGCTAGCCTGTATAAATAAAGGTTGAATTAATGAAGACCCCAATGATGAATAATATAAATGGAAACAATGTTCCCTCGCCCGGACGCGGGTCACCGGGGCCCCACTCTGGAGCCAGGCCCGGAGGAGGGGCACGTTGGCGAGCGCCTGGTGGCCGGGCTTTCACCCATGGAGCTCGGCCGGGCACAGCCCGAAGAGGAGACGTGGGTCCCCCTTCCCATAGGCTCACCACCTGTGGGAGGGGCCAAAGGGGTCGGGTGCATTGTGGAATGGGTGGTGGCCGAGGGCGGGGACCCTGGCGGTCTGATCCTCGGCTACAGAAGCTGGCCATTGGGACATGGAATGTCACCTCTCTGGTGGGGAAGGAGCCTGAGCTAGTGTGTGAGGTTGAGAGGTTCCGGCTAGAAATAGTCGGACTCACCTCAACGCATGGCTCTGGCTCTGGAACCAGTTTCCTTGAGAGGGGTTGGACACTCTTCCACTCTGGAGTTGCCCCTGGTGAGAGGCGCCGAGCAGGAGTGGGCATACTTGTTGCCCCCCATCTTGGTGCCTGTACGTTGGGGTTCACCCCGGTGAACGAGAGGGTAGCCTCCCTTCGCCTACGTGTGGGGGGACGGGCTCTGACTGTTGTTTGTGCCTATGCGCCGAACGGCAGCGCAGATTACCCACCCTTTTTGGAGTCCTTGGAGGGGGTATTGGAGGGTGCGCCTCCTGGGGACTCCCTTGTTCTGCTGGGGGACTTCAACGCTCACGTGGGCAATGACAGTGAGACCTGGAGGGGTGTGGTTGGGAGGAACGGCCCCCCTGATCTGAACCCGAGTGGTGTTCTGTTGTTGGACTTCTGTGCTCGTCATGGATTGTCCATAACGAACACCATGTTCAGGCATAAGGGTGTCCATATGTGCTCTTGGCACCAGGACACCCTAGGTCGTAGTTCAATGATCGACTTTGTTGTCGTCTCATCTGATCTGCGGCCGCATGTCCTGGACACTCGGGTGAAGAGAGGGGCGGAGCTGTCAACTGACCACTACCTGGTGGTGAGTTGGCTCCGATGGTGGGGGAGGATGCCGGTCAGACCTGGCAGACCCAAACGTATTGTGAGGGTCTGCTGGGAACGTCTGGCAGAGTCTCCCGTAAGACGGAGCTTTAACTCCCACCTCCGGGAGAGCTTTGAACACGTTCCGAGGGAGGCGGGGGACATTGAGCCCGAGTGGGCCATGTTTCGCGCCTCTATTGTCGAGGCAGCTTATCGGAGTTGTGGCCGCAAGGTTGTTGGTGCCTGTCGTGGTGGCAACCCTCGAACCCGGTGGTGGACACCGGCGGTGAGGGATGCTGTCAAGCTGAAGAAGGAGTCCTATTGGGCCTTTTTGGCCTGTGGGACCCCGGAAGCAGCAGATAGGTACCGGCAGTCCAAGCGGCATGCGGCTCGGGTGGTTGCTGAGGCAAAAACTCGGGCGTGGGAGGAGTTCGGAGAGGCCATGGAGAATGACTTCCGTACGGCTTCGAGGCGATTCTGGTCCACCATCCGGCGTCTCAGGGGGGGAAAGCGGTACGCGACCAACACCATTTATGGTGGGGATGGCGTGCTGTTGACCTCAACTCGGGATGTTGTGAGTCGGTGGGCGGAATACTTCGAAGACCTCCTCAATCCTACTGGCACGTCTTCCACTGAGGAAGCGGAGCCTGGGGACTTTGGGTCGGGCTCTCCAATCTCTGGTGCTGAGGTCGCCGAGGTGGTTAAAAAGCTCCGCGGTGGCAAGGCTCCGGGGGTGGATGAGATTCGTCCTGAGTTCCTTAGGGCTCTGGATGTTGTGGGGTTGTGTTGGCTTACGCGACTCTGCAATATCGCGTGGACATCGGGGGCAGTTCCCTTGGATTGGCAGACTGGGGTGGTGGTTCCCCTATTCAAAAAGGGGGACCGTAGGGTGTGTTCCAACTATAGAGGGATCACACTCTTAAGCCTCCCTGGTAAGGTCTATTCAGGGGTTCTGGAGAGGAGGGTCCGTCGGATAGTCGAACCTCGGATTCAGGAGGAGCAGTGTGGTTTTCGTCCTGGTCGTGGAACACTAGACCAGCTCTACACCCTCAACAGGGTCCTGGAGGGTGCGTGGGAGTTTGCCCAACCAGTTTACATGTGCTTTGTAGACTTGGAAAAGGCATTCGACCGCGTCCCTCGGGGGGTTCTGTGGCGGGTACTCCGGGAGTATGGGGTACCAGGCCCATTGATATGGGCTGTTAGGTCCCTGTACGACCGGTGTCAGAGCTTGGTCCGCATTGCCGGCAGTAAGTCAGGCTCGTTTCCGGTGAGAGTTGGACTCCGCCAAGGTTGCCCTTTGTCACCGATTCTGTTTATAACTTTTATGGACAGAATTTCTAGGCGCAGCCAAGGTGTTGAGAGGATCCGTTTTGGTGGCCTTAGAATCGCTTCTCTGTTTTTTGCAGATGATGTGGTCCTATTGGCTTCATCAGCTCGTGATCTACAGCTTTCGCTGGAGCGGTTTGCAGCTGAATGTGATGCGGCCGGGATGAGGATCAGTTCCTCCAAATCCGAGGCCATGGTCTTGAGCCGGAAAAGGGTAGCGTGCCCTCTCCGGGTCGGGGAGGAGGTCCTTACCCAAGTGGAGGAGTTTAAGTATCTCGGGATCTTGTTCACGAATGAGGGAAAACTGGAGCGTGAGATCGATAGGCGGATAGGTGCAGCGTCCGCAGTGAAGGGGGCGCTGTACCGGTCTGTCGTGGTGAAGAGAGAGCTGAGTCAAAAGGCAAAGCTCTCAATTTACCGATCAATCTACGTTCCCACCCTCATCTATGGTCATGAGCTTTGGGTTATGACCGAAAGAACAAGATCTCGGATACAAGCGGCTGAAATGAGTTTTCTCCGCAGGGTGGCTGGACTCTCCCTTAGAGATAGGGTGAGAAGCTCAGTCATCCGGGAGGGACTCGGAGTAGAGCCGCTGCTTCTCCACATCGAGAGGAGCCAGTTGAGGTGGCTCGGGCATCTGGTTAGGATGCCTC
Source organism: Garcialebias charrua (assembly GCA_038048925.1). Classification (NCBI taxonomy): domain Eukaryota; kingdom Metazoa; phylum Chordata; class Actinopteri; order Cyprinodontiformes; family Rivulidae; genus Garcialebias; species Garcialebias charrua. The sequence continues at coordinate 37,026 of JBBPBX010013928.1, read as the reverse complement.
CTGGACGCCTCCCTGGTGAGGTGTTCCGGGCATGTCCCACCGGGAGGAGACCCAGAGGAAGACCCAGGATACGCTGGAGGGACTATGTTTCTCGGCTGGCCTGGGAACGCCTTGGGATTCCCCCAGAGGAGCTGCTCCAAGTGGCTGGGGAGAGGGAAGTCTGGGCCTCCCTACTTAGGCTGCTACCCCCGCGACCCGACCCCGGATAAGCGGAAGAAAATGGATGGATGGATGGATGGATGGATGAATTAATGAATGAATCTGGTGGTGTGGCAGGTGCAGTGTTGAGCCCTGGGCTGTTTCATCCTCAGAAAAACTCTGAGCAGCTACACCTGGAGGAGCAGTTTCATCCATCTCTGATGTCTGGCTACGCAGATCTGGTGGTGTGGCAGGTGCAGTGTTGACCTCTGTGGTTGACTGGTGTCTCTTGGTCCAACGGGCAAATCGGGCAGTGTCCATCGTTTTGACTTCGGTGTGCCTGAGATGTAAAGAGGGTACCCAGTCAGGATCACAATCTAGGAATTCATACGCTGGCTTGCCTAAGAAGAGATAAAAGAACTTGATTAGATGAGCTAGCTAGCTAGCCAGCTAGCTGTTTGTGAACGATCCTGTGTTACATGTGAGCAGTTAATACGTTTAATATTATTTAATTAAACCTTAGCCTACCTGTGTGGAAATGCTTCGAACACACAAACATGTGTCTGGAAATACTGCTGAAAGTGATGTTTGTTAGTTTAACAGGAGACACCCATGTCACCATGTCTCTGTTAGCTTAGCTACCTCTGTGTTGTTTCCATGCCGGAAAGATGAAAAAACGGACTCCATTTGCAATATGGCTCCCCCTGCGATCGTGAGAACGATTGTGACAGTTCACAACACAACAAGCATTCACCATTTCAGCGTATTTCACGTAGGATCACACAACTACCGGTACAACTAACGCAAACCACACCGGTCACGTCCTTGCCCGAAAGTCCAGGGATGCTTTGCGCGATCCCGGTCCGTCGTGACGTCAGTTCCCAAGCTCTATAGTTACAGTACTAGCAGGGCCGGATTTAGGAATATATATATATATATATATATATGTATATATATATATATATATATATATATATATATATATATATATATATATATATACTGTATATATATATATATATATATATATATATATATATATATATATATATATATATATATATATATATATATATATATATATATATATATATATATATATATAATATATATATAATATATATATATATATATATATATAATATATATATATATATATATATATATATATATATATATATATATATATATATATATATATATATATATATATATATATATATATATATATATATATATACATATATATACATACATATATATATATATATATATATATATATATATATATATATATATATATATATGTATGTATATATGTGTGTTTGTGTGTATGCTTGTTTGTTTCTTTTGCTTTGGTTCAGATGATGAGCACAAAATGACTGAATAGTAAGTTTTCACAACTTACAACTTTAATATGCCAGTTGTCACAAACTACAAAATTACAATTTGTTTGGGTTCCAGCACATGTCAATGTGGAGGGAAATGAAAAAGCAGACTTACTAGCTAAACAAGCAATCAAGAGAATGTCCATAGAACTACAAGCGCGTGCGGCTGGTGAAAGCTGTCTCGGACACTCAGACCATAAGCACAGGTTCACCACAAGGCTGTGTTCTTTCCCCTCTGCTCTTCTCCCTGTACACCAACTGCTGCACCTCCAACCATGACTCCGTAAAACTTATTAAGTTTGCGGACGACACCACCCTCATCGGGCTCATCTCGGATGATGATGAGTCTGCGTACAGGAGAGAGGTGGGCCGGCTGGTGACCTGGTGCAGCAACAACAACCTGGAGCTCAACGCCCAGAAGACAGTGGAGATGATTGTGGACTTCAGGAAAGACAGAGCCCCTCTGCCCCCCATCACCTTTAACAACACCCCCATCATCATTGGGGACTGCTACCGGTTCCTCGGCACCACCATCACCCAGGACCTCAAGTGGGAGCCAACCATCAGCTCCCTCATCAAAAAGGCTCAGCAGAGGATGTACTTCCTGCGACAGCTGAGGAAGGCCAAGCTGCCGGCCAAGCTGATGGTGCAGTTCTACACGGCCATCATCGAGTCCATCCTCAGCGCGTCCATCACAGTGTGGTACGCCGGGGCCACTGTCAGGGACAGACACAGACTGCAGCGCATTGTGCGCTCTGCTGAGAAGGTAATCGGCTGTAGTCTCCCATCTCTCCATGACCTGTACGTCTCCAGGACTGTGAGGCGAGCAGGTCGGATCACAGCTGACCCTTCTCACCCTGCATACGGTCTGTTCGAACCACTCCCCTCAGGCAGGAGGCTTCGGTCAATTGGGACCAGAACCTCCCGCCATAAAAACAGTTTCTTCCCCTCTGCTGTCAGACTCTTGAACACATGTTACCTCATAACTTGCCTTGGTCGCTGTATTTTGTATTTTGATTGGGAATTGGGAATTTTCATACTCTTGTACCACTATGCAAAAACTCAGGACAGTGTTACAGCTTTACTATTTTATGCTTATGTCTATTATTACTGTATATGTTTCAGTGTTTCAATGTTTAAATAGTTACTGTTGCACCGAGGGACTGAGAGAAACGTAATTTCAATTCTGTGTATGTCCTGTACATATTGCAGTTCTGACAATAAAGTTGACTTTGACTTTGAATCACTGTATCACTGTATTTTGATTGCACCACTCTAATTGCACTGTTTCTTAGTAGGTTTTGTTCACTGAATATTGTATTGATTGTACTGTATTGATGTTTTATGGTTTATGTTTTTTATGTTTTATGTTTCTATATTTTATGCACCGTTATGCCGAAGCAAATTCCTAGTCTGTGAATCCTGTTCATTGACAATGGCGATAATAAACAGAATCTGAATCTGAAGTCCCACTTTGCAAATCAGAAATTAAACCGTTCATCAAGAAATATACACAAACTGTATGGCAAGAGCACTGGGATCTACAGGAAACTGGAAGACATTTGTACAGCATACAAAAACGTGTTGGGTTAGGTAGGACAACAAAATGGAATAGGAGAGTGGAAAATGTCATCACTCGACTCAGAATAGGACACTCAGGTCTCAACTACTCTCTACATAGAATGGGCAAACATCCAACAGGAAAATGCACACACTGTAATCAACCAGAGACAGTTGAACATGTTCTGCTGCACTGCAATAACTACAAGATCCAAAGGAAACATCTGTTTAAGTCATTATCAAAAGAAAAACGTCAGAACTTCACATTAGCTGGGCTCTTGGAGGAAAACTCGCCTGATACATACAATAAAGTTGTTTTGTTCATGAAGTCGATTAGCTTGTTTTGTCGAATTTAGTTTCAGGTCGCTTTCGTAAATGAGCCCATGAGGTTCAAAAGATTTACCTGACTAAATAAAGGTTGAATGAAAAAAAAAAAAAATATTTATTTTTCTTTATTTTCTTTTAATTTATTTTATTATTATTATTCTTTTTTTTTCTTTCTGTCTATTATCCAAGTCTGGTGAAGATTCTCAGTCGTCCAGGACATGATAAAATCAAAAATTGATTGATTTCTATTGAACGCTTTTTTTTTATATTATCCAAGTCCACACTCCAGTCCAGTTGGTGGCGGTAATGCGCTTAATATGAGTTTGCCAACCGCCAATAAACTCTATAGAAGAAGAAGAAGGCTGCTTCGTGCATAGATATAATAAACACTAGATAAGCTGAGGCGGAGTCTCCGGCGTCGTCACGTGGCAGCCATCTTGCGACAGACAGCAACATTAGCTGCAGCTGTTGAAACTGAATGGAGGTGAGGGGTTTACACAAACAAAAATACTCTTAACTCGCTGTAATCTTGACGGATTTACAAACGGTTTATCTTTTTAAAAACGTTATTAACGTGGCTATGATTTCTTTGGTAGTCAGACAGCACTTTTGTCTTTTTTAAAACGTTTTATTCATGTTTTGGGTGTCACACTCATCGAGAATCTAGAATCTGTTTTTATTACACCAATAACTATTTTATTACAAACTACTGTAAATGACTATCTTGATCATGATTGTATTTATTAGCATACTATTAACAAGAGCCTTTGATTAAGGGCTAGCTAGTACAGTATTCCAAATATTTCCCCAGCATTCTTAGATCACTAGGAGCTCTTTGTTTTTAACTGAACTAAAGCTGCACATGATTTCCAAGCGGTTTGGTATGTTCAACACTAATTACTGCTTTGTGTTTTACAGAAATACTCTTTGACAAGATGCCTGACTTTTGTGCAGCCTATGGATGCTCCAATAGGCGTAACATCAAAACAAGAAACCTTGGGATCACATTTCACAAGTAAGACTCTGTGACAGTATTATTACTTTAATTAGAATAATCATAGTTATATTTTGGATCAGTGCACATTATTGGTCATGCTACACACCAAAATGTGAGATAATATTATTGACATAATATTATACATAATATATATTTACATAATAATGACATAATATATATTTACAGCACTTTGGTTGACCTTGTTGTTGTTTTAAGTGCTCTATAAATAAAATGGTATGGTATGGTATACGGCTTGTAAAAGTATCTTTATATAAATTATGATGTATGATTTAGTGTTTCTTTTGGACACAATTTTTAATAGCTGTTTTATTGTACCAAAAGTAAATGCAAGCACACCAAAAGTATGATATATGTGTATAATTGTCATTACTATAATTCAAAGGTAAAGAAAGGAAGTGTGGAAAATAATGACCATCTTCTTCATGTTTTTAAGGTTCGTGGATCTTCTTCACACAACGAGGCCAGAAGCGTAATGGCGCCTGCCTGGAACAAGAGGGACATCTGACAGTCCGGGGTCTGATGTGATGTTAAATGATGTGTGGAAGTAAGTAAACATGTTTTTTTTACACCATAAATTTGTTTCATTTGTTGAATATGAGGACGAATTTGTGTTTATCTTAGCAGAGAAACTGATCAGTGGCTCTTGATTGTGACGTAATATTTATGTTATGTAGACTATTGTAATCAGTTATAATATATTATGCAGGTTAAATGCAAATTCTTATAATCAAACGTATGCTGCTTTTTAGCCTACTTTTAATTTTTGTGCCGGATTCCTTTTTGTGCACCGCTCTTTTTTTTTCTATCCATCCAAGCTTCCAGTGGCGGAGCTAGATGA
>JBBPBX010013927.1:17965-37735 GCA_038048925.1 Garcialebias charrua | reverse complement strand
ACACAAACCCCACAAGGAATAACATTATTATAGTAATGCACCTAACATCATGTAAAAAAAAAGACAAAAAATGATAGATTTTTCTTTTTATACTCTGTCCCCATCAAGATTGATTGACCCTTGAATAAACAGAGAAACTGTAACCAAACGACGCCTAACTGAATGAATTGCCTTACACTACCCTTATTCTGCTTGTTTGTCTAGGCAGTTCTGTGTGGGAACTTTTGGTTTAAGGATTATGGTCTGATCCAGAGCAATGGGCACAAAATAAATACGACAATCACTGGTCTGCTCCAACGGAGGGCTTTGCCTTTGCTTGAGAGACTGATTCACCTCCTGGAAGAAAAACAAGCATCCAGCCTGTCCTCCAATGTCTGCAATGAGCACATCTGTGGTACAGAAGCAGTACAAGACTGCGTGACATATCCCCAGGCTGTGTGAATTACATTTTAGATAAGGGTTTTAAATATTATTTTAATTTTAATTCTGTGAAAGGTTAGGCATTAACCTAAACAGTGATGTTCTCCTTGGAATTGGTCCTTTGTCATGGTATTTCTGATTATAAAAATCCACTTTTATAGTTCATAACTGACTTTTTACCATGTTTTAGGTTTGTCGACAAAGCAGGCAAATAGTTTGGAGATGCCATCTAGAGTCTGGACAGCTTCTGTGCCTGTAGGGAAAGGTATGTTCTAGCCCTGACAGCATATCGAAATATTTTACTAAGTGCAAAACAACGTGCGTATATATATTTAAGACAATGACTGTTATAAGACATTACTGAAGGTATATCAATAGCCAGGAAAGCCAAAAAAATGTACTTCCAGGACAAAGTTGACTTTTTGATTAGTAAATACACCTGTTTCTATGTATTATAATAATAATAATAATAATAAACTTTATTTGTATAGCACCTTCCACAATGCCTTGCATTGACCAAGGTGCTTAACAGGATAAAAAGAAAAATAAACGGGAACAATAGATCAATGAAAATAGAATAAGAAACCACAGCGATAAAAGAAGGCAATGGAAATAAAAAATGCTACATACTAAAATAACACAAGTAATAAAAGTTACACACAGAAAGCTTTTTTGAACAAGTGAAATAAAAATGCAATTGAAATAAAGATGCTACATACTAAAATACAAAATAATAAAAGTTACACACTGAAAGCTTTTTTGAACAAGTGGGTCTTCAGTTTGGTTTTGAACAGAGTCAGATCAGAGGTGGCACGCAGCTCAAGGGGGAGGCTGTTCCAGGCTTTTGGGCCGGCAACAGAAAATGACCGGTCTCCCCATTGCTTGTACCTCGAGCGAGGCACCTCCAGCAGGTGTTGACTGGCAGATCGTAAGTCCCTGCCAGGCTGATGGGCTTTCAGAAGTTCTGAGATGTAGAGGGGAGCAAGTCCATTCAGAGCTTTGAAAACAAACAGCAGCAACTTGAACTGTATCCTGAACTGAACTGGGAGCCAGTGTAGAGAGGACAGGACAGGAGTGATGTGTTCATATTTTCGTGTGTTGGTCAAAAAGCGCGCGGCAGAGTTCTGTACAAGCTGTAAACGGGAGATGGAGGATTGATTAATGCCAAGATACAAAGCATTACAATAGTCAAGTCTGGAGGTCACAAAGGCATGGATGGCCTTCTCCAGATCACCACGACTAAGAAATGACTTGACTTTGGAGAGCAGACGGAGTTGGAAAAAGCTGGTCTTGACAACAGAACTGATCTGTTTATCAAACTTTAAATTGGAGTCAAACTGCACTCCAAGATTTCTGACCACCGAGTTGAAGTGGGGGAGGGGAAAACCAACACTGGGACAGGGAAGGATGTTGCTGGTGTCATCAGGTGCACCAAACAAAATGCATTCAGTTTTATCTGTGTTTAGGTGGAGGAAGTTTTGAGAGAGCCAGTGCTTAATGTCATTTAAGCAGTTGACAAGAGTGTTTGAACTGAGTGAGGGGTTGGGAGTGACTGGCAGATAGATTTGTAAATCGTCTGCATACATGTGAAAAGACAGGTTATGACGTGTGATGATTGATCCTAATGGCAGCATGTAAAGAGAGAAGAGGACTGGCCCTAGAATAGATCCCTGTGGTACGCCGGAGGTCAGAGGGGTTGATGAAGAGGAGGACAGATCGCCTATCATGACAGAGAAAGTTCTCCCAGACAGGTAAGATTTGAACCACTCAAGCACAGCTCCCTGGAGGCCAACCTGCTGAGACAAGCGGTTGATTAGTACCTGATGGTCGACGGTGTCAAAAGCTGCTGAGAGGTCTAACATCACCAGCAGTGCAGGGTTTTTTGCATCCAGAGACAGAAGAATGTCATTCTGTACTTTGAGCAGTGCAGATTCAGTGCTGTGACGAGCTCGAAAACCTGACTGAAATTTTTCAAACAGGTTGTTGAGTTCTAGAAAAGATTGAAGTTGAATAAAAACAATCTTTTCTAGGACCTTTGATAGAAATGACAGATGGGAAACTGGCCTGAAATTAGAGAGAGCTGTAGGATCTAGGCCTGGTTTTTTTAGAAGAGGCCTGACCACAGCATGTTTGAAAGCAGATGGCACATAACCTGAAGTTAGACAGCTGTTGATAAATGACAAAACAGAAGGACCAATTACATCAAAGCATTGTTTGAACATTTTAGAGGGAATGATGTCCAGAGAACAGTTTGTTGGTTTCATCTGCTGAACCACCTTGGTGAGTTGAGGCAGTGAGACGAGATCAAACTGGTCAAAAACAGCAGTGGTTATTGTAGAGGTACATGACAGGATGGTGTTGGATGAACTGACAATGTTCTGCCTGATAGAGTCTATTTTGTTGACAAAATAGCTCTGAAAGTCATCACAGGTAGACTGTGTGGCAGTTTTCAGAACATCGACAGATGGATTGATGACAGACTGGAGTGTGCTGAAAAGCGTCCTCGGCCGGTTGGAGCTGGTGGAGATTAAGTTGGAGAGGTACTGTGACTTGGCCTGTTTCACAGCGTTATCATACTCACAGAGACAGTCTCTCAGTATTCCCTGAGATACATGAAGCCGGTCACGCTTCCATTTTCGCTCTGCTTGTCTGCAACGTTGTCGAAGAGCTCGCGTCGTTTCGTTGAGCCATGGTGAAGGTCTGTTTTTTGAAGATGCCTGTTTGAGAGGAGCGATGGAGTCCAAGATCGTTGTGCAGGTGTGATGGAAGGAGGTGATGAAGTCCTCAGGATGTAGAGATGGGTCCAGACTGACAGCAGAGCAGAATTCAGTGCTCTTAAAGGCATCAGTAAACTCATTTGGAGTTAATGGGTTGATGGAGCGGCAGAAACGTGCTGGGAGAATAGCCTTTGGTGCAGGAGTGGTGAAAAATTCAAATAATATGGGAAAATGGTCTGAGATACAGGTGTCCAGGATCTCCACAGCAGGTATTTGTAGGCCGTGGGAGATAATTAAATCCAGTGTATGACCCAGTGTGTGTGTGGCCCCCGAGACCGACTGTGACAGGTTAAAAGAGTCCAGGAGGTTCTGAAACTCACATCCAAGCTGATTACTTGGGCAGCAGGTGTGCACGTTGAAGTCTCCACAGAAAAGCCAAGAGTCAAACTTTGGTAGCAAGTCCGCCAGTAGTTCTGAAAACTCACTGACAAAGTTTTTATTGTATTGTGGGGGCCTATAAAAAACGCCACACAAAATAGGTTTAGCAGATTCCAGCACAAAAAACATGCTTTCAAAACTGGAATAATTTTTCTGAGGCAACAAACGGTACTTGAATGCATCACTGAACACAGCAGCCAGGCCCCCTCCCTTTCCAGCCCCACGCGGAGCGCTCAGGTGGGAGTAGCCATTTGGGAGGAGTTCAGAAAAGGAGCTGTTGTCTCCTATTTTCTGCCAGGTTTCAGTAATCAAAAACAGATCCAGACGATGAGTTGAGATCAAATCACTTAATATAAAAGTTTTATTAGTAATTGATCTGGCGTTAAACAATGCTGCACGTACTGGAACGCTGCCAGTTACGTCACTCTCAGCTGCTCGAGCAAGCGGGCGGAGGTGTTGTTTAACGCTGCCTCGCTTCACTGTTTTCCACACCGGGGGGCAAGATGGATACTGGTCGCTGGCGACATGATTGATAGCAACAAGGCTTCTGTGGCGACGAGCGAAGGAACGGCGGACATCAAAGACGCTGAATTCAGGAGGTAAGTCAGCCGTCGGCGTGTTGTGAGACGACAGATACTTTTTAAATCTCACCAGGACGCCTGCCCTCGTTCCGCGTCTTCTGCGCCGCTTGTTGCGTGGCAGCGTGGTCGCGTTGCGTTGTAGGTAGGCTGGGATCGAAGCCAGGAACGGTGGTGGTGGAGGAGGCTTGAAATGTCCATATTCGCCAGTAGCCGGTGTGTTGATCAGCGAGTCCCGGAGACTTAGAAGAGTTGAACGATCATAGACCAGGAGCGAGGATGCATCGTCGATGAAAAGAAGGCAGAACATGAACAGCAGTAAAAAGTTCAGGAGACGAGTTAGACAGCAGCCCGTGACAATAGGCGCCATCTTGGAACTGTAATGTATTGTAATGTAATGTATGTATTGTGGTTTGAAGAGGATAACGTTTGTGATTTAATTTTGGTTCATCCTGACAATATCAGTCTTGGAAATGAGAATCTGTCCCAAGTTTCCTAATTCAATACACACCTGTTTCTACGTATTGTGGTTTGAGGAGGATAAAGTTTGTGATGTAACTTTGGTTCATCCTGACAATATCAATCTTGGAAATGAGAATATGTCCCAAGTTTCCTAATTCAATAAACCTGAAATGCATCTCCTTGTCCTTTAAAAAACAAAGAAACAAAAATATCCTTAGCAGATTTGTTAATCTTATAGTTGCTAATATAGACTATAAAAACAGGAAGATGGTCAGTGGTATAATTTATCAGAACCCCAGATGCTATATTTTCTATATCATTTGTAATATGTTAAGAGTGGCACAGAATGATGTGACTCTGGTTGGTTTGGCTATTTTAAGGAACAGACTCTTAGAATATATTATATCAATGAATTATTCTGTCATTTTAAGTTTATTTGGATTTATTTAGTCAACGTTAAAGTCTCCACAAAATATTTTATTTGTGGCCTACTGTAAAAGTTTCCTCTTTCCAAACTTTAAAGGCCTCAGTCCTACCCGAGCTCTTTATTCACACAATTAATGATTATATTTTTACAATTTTCATTATCAATTTCAACTGTCATACATCCTGCATCTTATATTTCCAATGTCCACATACAAAGCCACTTCTCCACCTTTATTTTGCTGGTTCAAATATCTAAATTCATGGTTCTACAATTCAAAATCTGTTCCTTTGTCCGTATTAATCCAAGTTTCAGATATAGCAATGTTACTGAATGATTGTGAAAACTGACTGAGATATTCTTTCATTTATTGAAAATGTGCATATTAAACTATTAAAGTGTATACTTGATGGTTTGTTATCAGATTTTATCTGCTGATTACTGTATACTGATCATTATAATAATAACAGCACTTTTCATTAATAGAAGAAAATAAGTTGTTGTCCGGGTCTATTTCATATTCCAAGTCCTGTGTTTTGTGATCCTTATATTCAAAAGTTTTCAATTCCAGTTGATCATTTCCATCAACTCTCTCAGTGAAGCATCCATTTTCTCCAGATTTAGATGAATTGTTCCTTAATGGAAATGTGTGCTTACAGGTAGTCCCCGACTTACGACGGAGTTCCGTTCCTGCGCGCCGTCGTAACCCGAATTTCGACGTAAGTCGGAACATATGTACGAACTGCACCTTATACATGTACAATACTGTAATTTACCAAGCACTTAGCCTATCCTAACACAGTACCCTACATAATTATCAAAAAACACATACCGTACATATGGAGCCATAATGAAGGAAAAAAAGAGTTAATAACCTACTGGAAAGCTGGTGGAGCCTTCCTCCGTCTGTTAGCATGTTAGCTCGTCGCTCCTCCAAGCTCTGCAGCTCTGCCTGTACTTTTCCACTGCTTTGCGCGGTCCAGAGTATACAGTAAGGTCTGCTAGCATGTTAGCTCGTCCCTCCACCTCCAGACTTAGGTTTTTTAGAGAATATAGGCAGCTGTAGCCTCCTCTGCCTTGGTCCAGTCCGGTCTACCTCGGTCCAAACAATAAGGTCTCCTATAATTTTCCACTGACTGCTCGCTGCTTCTGCCATCAAGTTCCTGCTTTTCTGCCGTCAAACTGGAAGTAAAACCGGAACTCGGCTTTTCAAAATAAAATTTTCAAACTATTATTATTATTTTTTTAATGGGAGGTGCATCGTAAACACGAAACGTCGTAAGTCGAGGACGTCGTAACCCGAGGACTACCTTGATTGGAATCCAGTCTATGCTGTTCACTGGTATTTTTCCTTATCCTCCATGATTTTTATGACAAGAACTTTAGCTTTCTCAGGTGTTGCATTAAGTTTGATGAAAATCTTACAGTTTATAGTCCAAGTGCTTTTTAGTTTTCCCTGTTTCTTCAGGTTCCTTGCTTTCTTGGCTATGTTGGCATCACGTTTGGTTAGATGTTGGCTGATAAAGATGTTGGATCCTTATAGTTCTTGTCCTGTTTCAGCAACAAGTTCTTGTGCTTTCTATTAACAAACCTAATGATGATGGTTTGTAGTTCCCTGTACTTTACTAATCAGTACTGCCTTGATTTCAGCCAAACAACTTTTCTAATTACCCTTTTTTCTAAATAATTTGTGTCAAACCACTTTGTTTCCTGGTTCTCGTTTTGTATCATCTAAATTCAGTAAGCATGTAAAGTGTCTACATTTGCGTTACCCTAAATTTCCCCCCTCCCCTCCCCAAAAAAAACTTTTTGCATGCCTAAAAAGTCTAAAATAAGAAATACAGTATAACGCAACACGAGGAACTTGAATGTGGATGGATGCTAGTTTTAAGCAGTAAGAATGCTTCTGTTGTGTTTCTGAAGGTTTCTCCACTCAGTCTTTGAGGGAGCCTCTAAATGCCGCCCAGTACCAGGAGGCTGGTCTTCAGGCAAACTCGATGCGAACACACAACTCACAAACTGTGTCTTCTGGTATTCATTCACAAGGTGAGACAGCTTTGCTCACAATACAAGATTTTCTGTGGCTGCTCTTTTCTCTGGCTTAGTAAATATAAGCATGCTTCCTGTAATTTGCGGGCAATACCAAATGTGGTTCCTTTTTCCAGAGTGTGACCTAGATTGTGGTATATGACTACTGGGCAATGACCATTTTTTAACTGTCAGTTTGAGGAGGAAACAATTTCAGAATCCAAGATCTTCAGTGAACCGTACTTAAAAACACAGCTTGGCATTTTGAGAAATATTTTTAAACCTGTTGATTGTTGGTCAGTGAGATTTCACTTTTAGGTTTGATTGTTACTTTGGATGTAAATTCAAAAGACTGTATTCACACACAAAACAGTTAGTCTCTGTTAAAACAGTCTGTCTGTCTGAATTCATCATAAATGCATGATTGTTTCATAAAACATAGCATTTTCAGGTATTGGGCAGATGATGTATGACATTGTATACCTTACTTGAAATTTTAAGCTGCATGCTAGATAGTTAATATAATAAACACCTTTCCAATTTATTCAGTCATAAACAGATGATGAATCTGCTAAATTACTTGTACATCAAACAAGACTACATCATGATTTTGAGCTTTTCACAGTAGCCCTCATTGAACATCAAACTGAGTTAGCCAAGATATCAGATGGAGATTTGTCAACCTTCACAACTTTGGCTCATCCTTGAGTACAATTTCCTTTTGCCTGAAGGAGCCACATCAGTCTTTTTAAGCAATTATACACAAGTAATAAACACCATGGGAATATTCACCCGCTTCGGATGTTATCAACCATACGTAGCGGTCAGATTGCCCATTATCATCCCCATACGTAGCGGTTAGATAATAATAATAATAATAATAATGAATTCCATTTATAATGCACTTTTCATTAATAAAAATCTCAAAGTGCTACAAAGTGTAATAAAGCAAAGATCAAAATAAAACAAGTGATAAAATCAAATAAAATCAATAATAATATCGACTAAGATCAAAGATAAAATCATGTGGATGCAGATTAGGCTTGCTTAAAAAATAAATAAAATAAAACAAGTGATAAAATCAAGTAAAATCAATAATGATATCAGCTAAGATCAAAGATAAAATCATGTGGAGGCAGAATAGGCTTGCTTAAAAAGAAAGGTCTTTATGCTGCTTTTAAAGTCAACCAGTGACTGTGGAGCTCTCAGGTCATCAGGGAGGGAGTTCCACAGGCGGGGGGCAGCCACACAGAATGCTCGGTCTCCCATGGTCCTCAATTTGGTCCGAGGAATATGAAGGAAATTACTGATTGCCCCTCCTGTACCTCCTAGGAGGTTTAAAGGTACGTTATCACCGTTACAATCGATGACAGCAGGCTCCGTCTTTAGTGGTTAGGTTTAGAGTAAAGGGTCTTGGGTTAGGTTTAGGGTCTTGGTTAGGTTTAGGCACAAGGGTGAGCTGGGGTTAGGTTTAGGGTTGGTCCTCTGGGTCAGGTTTAAGGTTAGGTTTAGGAAAACGGTTACGTAAGCTGAAAAAAACACAACACTTCCAGGTTTACGGAAACACGCTGCCTACTCACAGCGATTATAACGCTGATAACGTTCTTTTAAACATACTAGGAGGTAGATTGTGACAGTTTCAGCACTACATATGGGGATGATAACAGTTGATAGCGCCCATTGTATGGACTGACAACATCCAAATCCGCTGGAATATTCTGCTAGCGTACTGCTCAGGAAAAAGTTGGGTTCTATGTTCCCTAGATGATGGCACAGGTGTTCCAGGTTACAGGAGCAAAGAAAAGCCCTTTTTGCCAAGTTCAGTCCACATTGAGGGAATGCTACAGATAATTAAGGCCTGAGAGTGCACGGTATAACTGCACCAATGACGTGACAAGTGAGAGGAAATAAGAATGCAGCAGACCAAGGAGGGTTTTATAGATGAAAATGACCCAGTGTGAGAGCCTGTGTGTAAATAACGATGACCAGCTGACCAAGGAGTACAGAGTGATGGGTACAGTAGTTAAAACAGTTATGAACCTTAGTGTGCCATGGTAGACAGCATCCAACATCTGCAAGGAGCTGGCAGGGGCATTCATGTAAATAATGTCACCATAATCAATAGCCAGTAGGAAAGTTGCAGCTGCAAGGCGTTTCCTGGTTTACTGTATCTACTGTATTTCTGAAAAAGAATCATAGTTTCAATTTCAGTTTCTTTACCAAGCTTTCAACATGTGGCTTAAAAGAGAGACGCCCATCAATAAAAGTTCCAAAGTATTTGTAATAATCCACAAACTCAATAGGAACACCATGCATGGATGAGTTAGGAGGAAAAGCTGCTGGAACCAACTTTCTGTTTGAAAACAACATCCACTTAGTTTTATCAGCATTTGGCACAAGTTTGAGATGGAACAAGTCAGACTGAATGATGTCAAATCCAGACTGTAAAAGCTGGAAAACCGTGATCACTGTGTTAGCTCATCAAAAAACAATTGTATCGTCAGCATAGAGATAGATGGAGGCATCAGGAATGTTTTGACCTACATTATTTATATGAATTGTAAAAAAAAAAACTAAAACTGAGCCTTGTGGCACACCATTAGTGACCGTTAAATAGCTAGACGAAGTACCATTGTGGTAAACACATTGCCTCCAACCTGAGAGATAGTTAAAAACCAACCAACTGTGTGATCCAAGAAACCAGTAAATGCACGTGCAACACAATATTTGGAGACATGTCCTGTGGTCCGATGAAAGTAAAGTAGAACTGTTGGGCCATAATGACCATTTGATGGAAAAAGAGTGGACCTTGCACCATCTCAGTCATGAAGTGTGAGGGTGGCAGCATTGTGTTGTGGGGATGTTATGTTACAGGAAGGACTGGGATGCTTCACAAAATAGATGGCGTCATGAGGAGAGAACATTATGTGGAAATACTGAAACAACATCTCAAGAGATCAGCCAGGAAGACAAAGCTTACAAAGTGGCTTTAAGGCAAACAAAATCTATGTTATCAGGTGTCCATCAAAAAGCTCTAATTTCAATCACATAAATTATGCTTATGTTTATTAAATGTTTCAGTGTTTGAGTGTTTAAATGGTTACTGTTGCACCGAGGGACTGAGAGAAACGCAATTTCAATCCTGTGTATGTCCTGTACATATTGCAGTTCTGACAATAAAGTTGACTTTGACTTTGACTTTTTATTTGTGGGTACAGCTGAAATGCTGAGAGGGCGTAACACAGTTACACCAGTTCTGGTAGAAGAAAACGGACAAAATTCAAGCAAACTATTGTGAAAAGTTCATAGGACATCCAAAACATTTGACACACAGTTTAAAGGCAATACTACCAAATACAGTACACTAAAAATGTATGTTAAATCATGGCTTTAAAAAAATGTAATAAAAATGCTAGACTTTATTGCTATACTACTATTATAATATAATTTTAAGTAAAAACAGGACTGAGTCTAAAAATGTCTTATTTTTGTCATGATTTCTTAGCAGAGAGCCAACAGATGAAGTCGTCTGCTCAGTTTACACATGTAGCTGTCCCCACGATTCCAGGTATTATGTTTAAAATACAATTTTACTGTCAAATAATCTCCTTAGTTCCGATGTAAACTTTATCTGAAGCTTTCCAGTTCATACAGTATTAAAATAAAAGTAAACATGTTTATGATAATTTTGAAGGATTATTCTACAAATGTATTTTTTGCTGTCGTACATAGACAATGTTTGCCATGTTGTTTGAATAATTTGGAATGTTAGACAATGTTCTCATCAGGATCTGTGTTTGGTCTTCTTGTGGTTCTTGTATTTAGTTTTCTGTGAATTTGATTTTACCCTGTACTTGTCTCCAGCTTCCCCAGTGTTTTATCCTCATGTAGCTCAGCTCCTGCCTCTCCTACTCTTACCTGTGGTGTCATTTGTAATGGCTTCAGTTGGGTCCCTTTAAAACCTGTCATTTTGTCACTCCGTTGTCCGTGCATTGTGCCTCCCACAGCCATTCATGCTCTGTTCCTTCCCGAGTTCATTTTTTATGTAAGTTTAGCTGCCATGTCAGCCTTTGCTTTGTGTTTTATGTTAATAAACCTTTTTTTTTTTACCTTCGAGTTCTCATGGCTGTCTGCACCTTGGGTTCAACTCTCCAACAAACCATAACAGTTCCAATTTTTATTTAATATTTGAAAAGCTTTGGTTGACTTTATCTGTGAACTACTGTGCATAAAATCCAAACACAATGAAAACAACTTTTTTAAAACTATGTAATAATATAGGGGTACAGGGGTGATCAGTCTTGCTGATATTACCTGTCCACCAGATGTAAAAATGAGCAGGGTTCATCCTGACACAAATTATCATCAATTATATCACAAATTCTCTTCTTTTTCATGGATTAAACAATAAATCTGTGACCAGCTGATAAGATGTAAATCACAATGAATCGTTAACTTATGTTGGTTCAGCAGAACTGAACTATTTATTAACAAATCATACATTTAACATCATAACATTTGTACATTGATTGATCGATCAGTTTCCTATAAATTTACTTCAGCAGATGAAATCATGCGTCCGTAACTTCTAGGTACTTTGTACAACAGAACAAGTTATGGGTTTTAGAATAACTTATATCTGCAGGCATTTAGCTTAAAGTTCTGGCAAGGATGGATAAGAGAAAGTTTAGGAGGAGTAAGAAAAGTGAGGAGTTTTATCTTGCATTTCTAACCAGAATGACACTCTTCCATACGCATCCAGCTAAGATCATCGTTCGCTCCAGTAAACAATCAGCTTCTCTTTTACCTTAAAGCTATACTCTGTAGTTTCTGCAGTACCCTGGGACTTAGAAAAATTTCCAGCAGGTGAAATCATTCTGCTCCCTCCCCTCAGAGCCATATATGGCTCTGAGGGGGAGGCTCTGCTGAGATTCAAATTCAAGCTCTGTTTTTATTGGCTGATTCAAATTCAAGCTCTGTTTTTAATTGGCTGGTTACAAACTCTGTTTTTATTGGCTGTCATTGTCCTGGTCACTCTGTGTTTTTAGTGTTTTTATAAATGCTGATAGAGAAGCAAGGGGACTATAGTTTTTTTCAGAGATTACTTTGTCTAACATCAGTTTGTCAGTAGATAGTGACAGAGTGAAGAAATATGTTAAAAATATATTGTTTGAAAAGTTACAGACTACATTACAATCTTACATACCCCAGCTTTAAAGACGTTCCGTCTTGGTTCTAGTAAAGAGCTGGGAAGCAGCCTTGGACGTAAAATGGGTCGTAGGTCCGGCAAAGTCCAAGCTGGACTTCAAACGTGTTTACCTTTTCAGCGTCTCGTTGATACTTGCATTAGTCGGCAGAAGTCGTGGCAGTTTGGTTTGGTTTTCAAGATAAAAGATTCCTTGAGAGGAAAATTCATTCTAAGTGGAGCTTACGCTCAGTTCGGGTTTCACAGCAGCTTGCTGTGTAACCCTTTGCTGATAGAACGGGGGTCTTTGGCTCATGACTCGCGTCCACAGCAGAAAGAGAAAGTCTGTGCGTCTTACACTTCCTCCAGCAGACTGAAGTTCCAGGAAGTGTAGAACTTTTAAGAGGATCTGATGTCAGTGACTTTCTCCTTCCCGATTGGTCAGTTCAATCAGGGAATGGGAGGATATTAGTTCACGTCAAGTGAACATCAGAAAGAAATGTTTAGAAAACAGAGAAGCAGATTGTTTTAAGAGAAGGAGGGAATTGAGACGCCAGCGAAATGAATATCTGATTAAACTGTTTTCTCATTTCTAAACAAAACTCAAAGTTCAGTCTGACATACACTTTGAACTTTGCCATAGTTTTTTGACGAAGACATTGAAAAAATATACCAGCATAATAACACATGATCATTCAACATATTGAAGAATAAACACTGTTCATACGAATAACACAAGGTTATGCATTGATTATATTTGAATTAGCACAAAGTAAAGAATAAAGAGAGTCTCTTGTGATTTAATTTGTGTCTTATGATTCAAATTAATAAAAATAAATCAGTGTTCTGTGTTCCACTGAGAGTTTCAGTGAAAAAGTGTTTCATTTGGACAGTTCAGAGATCAGAGTGTGGTCCAGTACAGTCTCAGAAAGACAGGTGTATCACTACAACTACTAACATGAGAAATATGAGTTTGACAATATACATGCTTGAAGAAAAAACAAAAAACCAAAGGCAGAGGGTTGATAAAGGCAGAAGTTGTTTTATTTTTAGCTGAAGGTAGCTACATTGGTCACAGACTTGCAAAATACAGTATTGTTGTTAACAATATTATCAGTGCAAATAAAATACTGTGTCAGAATGCTTTTGATTTATTAATTTAATTATTTGTGGGCCAAATGGAATGATATCAAGGGCCAGATTTGGCCTGAAACCATCTGCTGAAAATTTCAAAAATAAAATGTAAGCTTTATCTTTCCCCATGCATTTTACAAATTCTCTTCCAGTGGAGAAATGGAAAAGACTGCTGGAATGTTCTCCTCTTTTCCACCTTTTAAAAGAGGTGGAGCTGCAGCTGAGAGCCTCGGCTGGTAAGAGAGGTCTTCTTGGACAAGGACTCTGTGGTGAGTTAAATATTTTCATGAACTCTGGATATGTTTAGAAGAATGTGCAAACAGATTAACCTGGTAGAAATCTAAATGCACTGTGGTTATTGTGTGTTTTGTTTTCAGATGACAGAGGCCAAGGTTTCATTGATGCTCTTGATGCTCAGTGGGAATGTGAGGGAGAGCTGATCCCTTTGACCCTCTCAGTCCTCAATCCCAGAGAGTTCCTAGTCTACCAACATGGATTATTCCTGCTAGAGACACTGCACAACCTGAAGCTGGTCGGTATTCAAGTTTCATTCAAACAGAAAACATCATTTATTTTTTACACAGTAGATTTTTTTGCAGTGTTTTCTATAAAACATGTTTCTTTTCTCATTTGTTACTTTGTATGTCTTGGAAGGACAAAGCTATAGTATTTACGGTACTTACCGTATTTTTTGCCGTACACATCGCTCTCTGCCCTATACGTCGCATCAGTCCATATTTGTCTAAAAAGTGGACAAATCCATAAATAAATGTGTTGCGTGGCCGTGTACGTTGCATCTACTATGCATCATCGCAGACGCGTCGCGTTCTTTATGCATCAATGCTGACAACCTGGAAATGTGGGACGGTGTTGTGCCAAAAATCAATGGGATGCCAAATGGCGGCCACAGGAGTGTGCACGGGAGGACTTTAACAAGAATTTAACAAGACTGACACTTAAAAACAATTATTTGTTTGTTCGAAATTATAGTAAATGTGTGTCTCAATCTAACGTTAGCATAATAAATGCACTTTAATGGTCAGATTAGCTGCATTTCGTCAGGGCGGTGCAGCTGGTTTGATGGTCGGTCCAAGCAGTGAGCATTACAAAGGTGGGAACTATGGCAAGCCTATTGTATCATTAATAGCTGATGAAGCTTTTCAGTCATCCAGGACATGATAAATTCAAAAAAGTAACAAACAAACAAACAAACAAACAAACAAACAAAAACAACAACAACAACAACAACAACAAAAGTCCAGTTGTTTTTGTCTTGAACTTTTTTGTTGTCAGTATAGCCACGTTTATCTATTACATAATACAATGGCATGCCTACTACTACTACTACTACTACTACTACTACTACTACTACTACTACTACTAATCTGCCTCCATCAAGTGGCTGAAAGTGGTACTGCTCAAAAATATTTTTTTGCCAGTCAGAATGAATGAAGACGGTCATATCTCAGCCAAAAATTGGTTTATAAATATGAGGGAAAAAAAGCCATAAATATGTCGCTTCGGCCTATAAGTTGCAGACAAAAAACTGTGACTTTGAAAATACAGTAAAATGTATGATTTTTTTTTCTCCACAGACTCCAACTTTATCACTTCAGATAGCAGCTAGCCTTCCAAGCAACAATTATTTCAACAATGCCTTCAGAAATTCCTTCTTTTATCAGGTAACATAGAAATGTCTAAACATATACATTACATTAAGACTATGTTTTTGCTTTGTTGTGTTGTGAATTATTTTGACATGTTCATACATTATTGCAAGTTATTTTTTGCCTACAGTTTGTTAATCAGCCTGTAAAATTCCACAGAAAAGAACATAAAGAAATCAAGATTTAGTGGGTTAAAGGCAACGAGAAAGCATTTTGACCTTTTGAAATTGCGCTGAATAACTGAGAAAAGACAAAGTCAATATCAAAACTTAAAGTTTCAATAAACTGAAAGACGTACTGGGGATTCGCAGCAAGACTTGAGTGGACATAAACAAAAAACTAACATGAGACTCTTGAGAGTTAATTGATGGAAACCAAGGATTAGCTAAACTGGAAATGATGACGAGTGACTGGAAACAGGTGTGCTGATTACTACTGAAAACCAGGTGTTGCACAAATACAGGGTCTACTGAGAATATCTGATAGCGAAGAAGGAGGAACAATGCACCCAAAGAACCAAAACCATGGTAGAGAGCGGATGGGCATAATCTGGTTTGTGAGCGGACCACAATGGCTTGTAGTAGTGGGGGTGTCGGACTGGGTTTGGCTTTGGGTAAGCGGTGCCTTGAGGTTGCTGGCGACGGTGTTGACGGTAGGAAGAAGTTGCTGCTGGAAAAGTGTAAAGTTGTGTTGCGGTTTGAGGCGGGCCAGGGTTTGCTTGGGGTGAGCCCTGTGACTTTTTCGAAGGGTCTGAAGCGTGCTGTGGGTGATGTGGAAGTTGCTAAAGTGTTGTGGGATGGAAATCTCCTGCAAGTTTGTAGGCATGCTGAGCAGAGGGACAAGGCTTTGGATTTGCAGTCTGTATGTGGTAAAGTGGTGGTGGATAGGAAGATTGTGGGGGAAATGAGAGGTTCCAGGGAAGTGATTTCCGGGATTCCTGTGACAGAGGACTTGGAGACTATGCAGAAATACGTTAAGGGTGGGGAGGTTGAGTCCTTGAAACGTTTGCCGGCTTATCGTGATGGGGTGAGGGTGGCTAGTACGTCAGTACTGGTGTGTTTCCGGGACGGTGTTTTACCGGATAAGGTTATGATTGGGTGCTTGTGTTTTCGTGTGAAGGCTTATGTCCCACCGCCTCTTCGGTGCTTTAAGTGCCAGAGGTTTGGGCATATTGCTGCTGTTTGTCGGAGTAAGCGTCGTTGTAGTAAGTGTGGGGGGGACCATGAATATGATGATTGTGGTGTGACTCAGCTGTCGTGTTGTAATTGTGGTGGTAGTCATTCTGCGGCTTATGCCGGTTGTGTGGATCACAAAACTGCTGCTGAAGTTCAGAAGGTTAAAACTGTTGGGAATCTTTCGTATGCGGAGGCAGTTCGTGTGGTCAAGCGCAATGTTTCTTCACCGTCTGTTGTTGAAAAACCGAGCGTACCTGACCGTGGTCAGGGTAATGTTACGATCGAACGGTTGATTCCATTCGTTGCTTTTGTTATTAATTGTTCTGAACAGGCGACGACTAAGACTGAGAACATCAAAATCATAGTGCAGGCTGCTTCGAGGTTTTTTGGTGTGAAAGAGTTGTCGTGGGAGAGTGTTCGTGATGAATTGAGTCGGGGTGAGGGTGCGTCTGGGTGTGAGGAGTCTCTGCCCATGTCTTCAATGTGAACAGGTGTTCCTGATTTTTTTTTGTTTTTTTTGCTCTTTTCTGTTTGTGCACTTTAGGGAGTTTTGTGTGGGTTTTGGTTTGTTGGTTGTTGGGGTGTTCTGGGTCGCCTGGGCGTTTTGTGATGTGTTCTAAGCCGTCTGGTCCGTACTCCATTCTGGAAGGTGGCGGTAATGCACCTACTCGTTGTTTGCCAACCGCCATTAAACACCAATAGAAGAAGAAGAAGAACCAAAACCATTCAAAAAGGTAGTCATTCATAGATTTCAGCATTTTGTAAGCTTACATAACACCTGCCCCCCACCAACAAAGGCATTTAAAATAATGTGGACTTTCACAAAACCTGTTTTATAATGACAAGATGATATAATATATAAAACCCACACGACTGCCTGGATATTCTAGCAGCTCACAGGTGCTAGCATAACAGTCGCAATGGAGTTGTTCTTGTGTGACGTTACGTTTTGTTACTGGTATACACTTTTCCTCTTTGCCCACTGAACATACATACAAATGCAACATTTTTGTTTTTGCTCCCATTTTTCTTGATCTACTAAACTCAAAGGTTTCAGACTTTCTCCATGTACACAAAAGGCCTTTAACTCTCAAATATTGTTCATATATTTGTGTAAAACTGTGCTAATGAGAACTTCTCCTTTGACTAGATAATCCATCCACCTCACAGCTGTGGCATATCAAGATGCAGATTAGACAGCATGATTGTTGCACAGGTGTGCCATAGGCTGACCACTCTAAAATGTGCAGTTTTATCACACAGCACAATGCCACACATGTTGCAAGGTCTGAGAGAATGTGTATTTGGCATGCTGACCGCAGAAATGTCCATGTTCAGAGAATTTGGCAGTGCATCCAACCAGCCTCACAACTGCAGACCCAGTGTAACCACACCAGCCCGTGTTTGTTCTCCACTGTGATGATTGTAGCTATACCTAAATACAAGGACCGAAGAGAACAGATACCAAGACTCGAATACGTTTACAGTGTTCATTTTCAAAGGTGGAAAAGTCATTGATTGTGCCGGGGAAGGAGCTGGGGCCTGTGGAGGAAGGAGTCATTTGTGGAGAGAGCTGACCCAATGGTTCCAGGGTGAAGAATACAGGAACGTGGTAGGAAGGTGTGGAGGCAGCTGAGGAGACACAGGAATGCTCGAGGTCCACAGAGAAGAATCCAGGGGACAGCAGGACGCCAGGGGTTATACTGTGGAGGCATGGATAAATATATGATTTGTTATTATTTAGTTTAACTCACAAGTAAATGGCTAGAAAATAACTACCATTGGCAGGTAATGCTCCAGCGCCCGCTGAATGCTCTCTGCAGCCTTTTTCTTGCTTGTCAAGCTGATGATCCACAGGTGCTGTTGATTGGTGCTCAGATGGCTGCAGGGAGCTGGCAGGGCAGAACTCCCACATCCATAACATAATACTGCCCATACCATAACCCTACCGCCACCATGTGCCACTCGATTCACAATGTTGACATCAGCAAACTGCTCACCCATATGACACCATACAGTCTGCCACTGGCCCTGTGCAGCAAAGATCAGGATTCATAGAATCCACAAGAAGTAGGCATATAATCTTTTGTCATGCTGCTGTTGCACTGGTCTGATTTGTTGTTTTGTCAACTTGCTGGAATGTATGTGGAAATGTGCAATACAGTACAGTATGTGTTTTTATTGATAAAAATGCGTTTTATTTTATTTTATTGTGGTGTTCACACTGCATGGTTTTATTATTTGTAACGTACTGTATTTAATTGTGGAAGAGGGTTTGTTTAGCACACAATGTCCAAGACAAATTTCCCCTTGGGGTCAATAAAGTATACACCTGTCTATATATTTACATATACAGTACACATACACATAAAAAAATAGATTTTGAGTTCAGCTCATGAAAAATGGGAGAAGAATCAGAAGAGTTTTGTTTGTATTTTTGTTCAGTATAGATACTGGGAACAGCCTCTGACTCATGGTGGCAGTTTACAGCCAATCACAAAGACTTTAACATACTGTAAATGCCAAACCAAACCTGAACAGGACAAGAACAAGAACAGCACATTTCTACACTCATGAACATTGCAAACAGTCATAAACTGTGCACACATAATTGCCACACGAATACCCATCAACCTTTGCAGCTCACACTGTCTCTTTGGGATGCTTTGTCTTTTAGTGTTATTGTTCAGAACTAAAGCAGAAAAATCACAAATAGACACGGACACAGGCTGTGCGCTCTCACAACCACAAAAGTGAGAGCAAGAGGACCAGGAGTTTGGTCACATACAAGTTGCACATCTGTACGATGATGATGATGATGTTTCTATATTTATGTTTAATACAAAGTTAGATTTTAGATACAAAGGGCCTGGGGATGTGGGGGTGCAGTGCAGGGGCTCTGTCAACAACAGCAGGCTATGCATGGTTTGTTTTTAGGGAGTGCAGCTGGGAAATCTGTTCAGTTCTGCCCTCTCTTGAGATGGAGAGGGGTAAAACGTTCAACACATTTTTATTTCATTTTGAAAAGCATATCCCAGTCGTTGACTTCCTCCCCTCCCCTTTCTAGGGCTTGCAGCATATACTCTGCAGCTCAATAATTTTATACTTCTCACCTCCTGCAACTAAGAGCTGGAAACTGGGAAAGTTAAACACAACCTCATAACTGATAGTTATGTATACCAAATTCTGCAACAAATGTTTTGTCCCACCTCATTTTAAACATGTTTGATATTTATAGTATTACTGTATATATCATGCAATGTACAGATTTAGATTTTGATGTAATGTGTTGTAATGTGTTGACAGGAAGCAGAGGAGGTGCTCTTTGTTCGTCGTCAGAGACTCCACTCTGTTGGAGGCTTCTCTCTCATGTTGATTCATTGTCTGTCTCACATAAGAATAAAAGACATGAGCTCTGACTCAAGTCCCAGCTTCCAAAGACTTTTCTTCCAGGTGCAAAAAAAAAACTTCACATCAAAATGTATGAAATTTACATGAATGTAAAAATATATTTTGTTTCTATCAACTGAAAGAGTTTTAAG
>JBBPBX010013926.1:40783-51661 GCA_038048925.1 Garcialebias charrua | reverse complement strand
ACTAAACCGTTATCTGTCATACAAAAGAAAGTTATGAGAATTATTCATAAAGTGGACATCAGAGAACACACAAATAAATTGTTTATTCAATCAAATATCTTGAAACTAAAGGATCTGGTTGATTTAAAAATGTTATTGATTATGTTTAAAGCTAGAAAGAGATTATTGCCATTTAATTTACAAAAGTTTTTTGTCTTAAACTCTTGTGATAGAACTAACAGAAGGAAGTATGATTTCAAAAGTAAAACTGTGTGTACTACTTTAAAACAAATGTGCATTTCGGTGCATGGAGTAAAACTATGGAACAGTTTGGATGATGAGATTAAAAATTGCACTACAATAATCCAATTCAAGAATGGTTAACTCTTACATATTGAGTTGTTAATGGGAACAGTGGTATATTGTTATGTATGTTATTGTTTAAATATTGTTTGCAACTTGTTTTGTTAATTTAATGTTTACGGCCATGACATTTTTGTAATTATTGAGAAAGGGGACAGGTCTATACAAGATTTTCTTTTTCCTGCTCCCTCTTCACTCGTGTAAATGTGTTGTCAGATAATGAGTTTGTAAAATGAGGATTTTTTTAATCGAGTGAATAAATTGATTGATTGATTGATTGATTGATTGATTGATTGATTGATTGAACTTATGGATGTTTCTCAGCGGCCTACGCGACGCGTCTGGATTTAAAAATAGAAGTTCGCCACATTAGCACTCTTCAAAATGGCGTCCGCGACGGCCAAAGAAGCCAGGATTTTACAACAAAACACGGTAAAACAATTATTTCTTTGCTGAGAAAAAATATATTTCATAGCTGACGTTATAGCACAAGTTTTTCTGAGCTTGAGAGTTTCACGAAATGGTCAAATCTGCTGGATTTAAAAAAAGTAGTTCACCATTAGGACTCTTCAAAATGGCGTCCGCGACGGCCACAGAAATTAAGAACATAAAATAGACAGGGCAGCAAACTTACATACTCAGGGAATCACAAGGAACTCAGGAGACAGAGGCAACAGGAGACAATGCCAGGACAATGATAAACACAGAGATACAGACTTATTTTTGATTTGATTTGATGTTCATTCATTCATTTTAAAAGAACAATACAAAACAGTTTCATCAGATACAAGGATGAATAGACTTTTAGCTGAATGGATGGATGGATAGACAGTTAGCTGGATGGCTGGATGGATGATCTTTAACAAGTTCTAAAATCATTAAAATTTAACCTCAGCTTGTGCCTCTGACCCAACAGAACCTCCTTCAGCAGCAGAACCCTCTGTGGTTCTCTGACTTCATCAGTCTCTCTCCTGGTTCTGGAGGAGTTCTGACCCACTCTTCTTTCCATTGTTGCTTCAGTTCTTTGAGGTTTCTGCTCAGCTCTCTGAAGGTTTCAGGTTCAGGTTCTGGACTCTGACTGGGCCGTTGATTTGATTTGATTTGATGTTTATTCATTCATTTTAAAAGAACAATACAAAACAGTTTCATCAGATACAAGAATACAAGTAGGATAAAATGAAAGGAGCAGAAAGAAGATGAAATCTTATTATATCTGCCCCTTATTTATTTCACAGTTTGTTCAACCAATGATAACCTTCAAACTACATCACAAAATGAATAACTCTACTTAATTTTTCTAACTGTAATACACAAACACACTAAGCTACATCATATATAGTTTTTGAGCAAGTCCTTTTTGACCTTTTTCTTAAATGTATACATTGGGCAGCACGGTGGCACAACTGGTAGAGCTGCTGCCTCTCAGCGAGAAGGTTGCCGGTTCAAATCCCGGTCCGGGGCCTTTCTGGGTGGAGTTTGCATGTTCTCCCCGTGCATGCGTGGGTTTCCTCCGGGTACTCCGGTTTCCTCCCACAGACCAAAAAACATGCTTGTTAGGCTGATTGGTGACTCTAAATTGACCCTAGGTGTGAGTGTGAGAGTGGATGGTTGTTTGGTGTGAGTGAGACAGGTCCCTCTTGTAAATGAGTCCCCGTGACTCAACGAGGCTAGCCTGTATAAATAAAGGTTGAATGAATGAATGAATGAATTGATTTTGCATTTTTAACATCACTCTCCAGAACATTCCACAATCCAACTCCCTGAATTGAGGTAGACCGTCCCTTTAAGCTGGTTCTGAATTGTGGTTTGATGAATATCTGTCCCTTTAAGATTGTAATAACTTTGTCTAAATTTCTTTGGATATTTAAAGGTAATGTGTTATTATGAGCCCTATACATAACTGATAAAATACTATATTCTACCAATTCCTGGAATTTCAATAAATTTAGCTGAAGAAACAAGGTGTTTGATGGGTGACTGAAATGTTTTCTGGTGATTACTCTTACAGCTCTCTTTTGTAAAATAAAAACAGGCTTTGTAATTGTTTTGCACGCTTTTCCCCAAACCTCAATACAATAGATTAAATGTGGAACAATGATTGTGTTATACAACATATACAGAGCTTTATCAATTAAAAAATCCCTGACTTTATATACAGGTACATGAACACACAGCATGACAATCACAAACACCTGGACAACAAAATGGAGGAGATAAGCAAGACAATTAACAGAGAGACCAGGGAGTGTAGGGATGGGGACCCATCACCTGAGAGCAACATGCTTACAACTGTTATCTTGAAGTTCTAGGGTGTAGAGAGCCACAGAAACGGTTATGGTAGGCCGGATTTGGCCCACGGGCCTTGAGTTTGACACATGCGATCTAGTGGTACTAAAAGTAACAAAAGAAGAAAAAAAAAACAGCCAAATATGTCTGCAGTTTAGCTAACAGACTTTGGAATGGGTACATTTTGTCCTTGTCAAACCTGTTGAAGAGAACCAAACTAAATACTCTGAAACTCAAACAACTTACTGTATAACAGTTCATGCACCGCTAGTTGGCAGTGTAGTGCAAATATTGCATAACTTGCTGCTACCAATTGTTGAATTTAATTAGCGGATTAGAATTAGCTTCCCCTAATTTTCATAAGACATTAGTGCTTTTGAAATTGCGGACCTAAATAAATAAATTAGTCCTTTAGAAATAGCGGAACTAATTTTTGGATTAGCGTTGCCCACCACTGGTAGCAACCCATTCTTCAGCTGTTGTTGATAAGCTAAAGTTGCTTGATCGTTGTGATCAATACCGCCATGGGTTCTAAACTCTTTTTCATATTTTATTCTAAAGTCATCAACCTCTTCCCCTTGTTTTTGTTTTACTGCAGAAAGTGCTACATAATCAGCTCTTCATTTAAATGCAGTACGAACTCTGTCACAGACAGTGATGGCATAGTTACATTGAAAAAGTTACTTAGTTAAGTTACTGATTAGTCTTTGGGAAAAGTAACTTAGTTAAGTTACTGATTACTTGATTTGGAAAGTAACTAAGTTAGATTACTAAGTTACTTTAGTTACTTTCAGCAGCTGCTGACAAGAACCCTCTCTGTCACAATACATAAAAAATGTAAATGTATTAATAAAATAATTACTAATAAAAATATTCAAAAACAAAATGGTCTTTCTTGACTTCATTAAACATAAATACTTGTTTTTATGAAACATAAAAGTCTGAGGTCATTAAACAAATACTTTTTATAAAAAATAAGGCAATATTTCTTGATATATCATCATAAATGAAGGTTGAATGAATAAAGGAATACTTGCTTTATATAAAAAATAGTGTCTTCTTGACTTCACTAAACAAATAATATTTTTACAAAAAAGTATTTCTGTAAATACTTTTTAAAATAAATAATATAATAAAGACAGTCTTTTAACATCAAAATCAGAGTTTTTTATTTTTATTTTAGAAAACTGTGTACACATGGGTCTTAGTTACATCCAAACAAACATATAAATTGTAAAAGAAAAACAGAAATACGTTCTAAGATATGAATTAAGAAATACTCTAAACTAAGAATACACTAAGCACTAATAGTACAAAAACAATATGCTGAACAACTGCAGTATATATCCATACTTTTTTCTATCCATAAAGTAATAACAAAAATATATTTCTGAATCAAAGCCCCAGTTCTCACACAGGTTACTGAACTCTGTAAAGGGCTGCATGCTGTGCGTTCTCCTGACACTGAATGGAGCTGTAGATGAGCTTGTTTGCGTAAATACCAGAAGAAACCAGAACAAAGAATGTATTTGTATGTAAATACCAGAAGACCTATTGCATCCATCCAGCTCAAAGCTGCCACACCAGTTTCTATACAGCAGGAGGTGTGGGGGGGCTGCACCGAAGTCAAGCTTGTTGTTTTGGTCGCGGGGTGGTGGTGGCGGGGGGACCTCCTGACTCGTAGCAGCTCTCTGCTTGAGGCTTGTGGTGCTACTCCAAATGTAACTGAACTGCAATGAAAGTGGTCTCCTCCTCTCAGCTCCTCCGTGAGCTAAGAGGAGCTGTGAGCTGAGCGCACTCAGCTCACAGCTCCTGACTGTCACGCACGCTACGGTATCAGGTTTCAAACAGCCACAGCTGACCGAATTTCCGTCTTTTTTTTTATCACTCCCCGACGGAGACGCATTGAGGAAATAAAATTAAATTACAGTACAACAGAAAATTACAAAAAAGTAACGCAAAATAGTTTGGAGAAAGTAACTTTAATCTGATTACTGGATTTTAAATAGCAACGCGTTCGATTACTAGTTACTGAAAAAAGTGGTCCGACAAGAGTAACGCGTTACAAAGTAACGCGTTAGTGACATCACTGGTCACAGAGGGTATCCCATTGTACTTTATATTCTTCAGTCAGGACATTTTGGTTGGCTGGGTCATATGGGAAAGAAACACCATTTGCCTCTCTGCCTGTGTTATTACCACATACTCTTGCCCAATGTTTGCCTAAGGATGACTGGGCAACCTCACCAGTCTCATGACCATTAAGGTGAAATGAATGGATAATGCCTTCCATATCACTGATCCACATCTCTGGATTTTCCAATGGGCTTGTGACCCCTTCAACTGCTTTTCTTGCTTCCTCAAGGGTCCATGGTCTAAAGACCAGGGCAAATTGAGGAGCACCATCAGCACTTCCAGCTGGGTTCATAACTTGTATGAGGGGTAGGATGTCAGAAGTACCAGGTTGGTCAGAGGGTGTGACCTGTGTGGTCCTTCTTGTGTCAGCTAGGGCCTTTGCCTGAAGCCTGGTCACAATTTGGCTGGCTGGGTGTGTCTGTTGAGACTTGTTTGTGTCAGTCAACTGGTTAACAGGACAAAGACTTTCGGGTGGGGCTGAAGCCACAGGCGCATTATATGGGGGAGGGTATCTGACCGGTCCGGTTTCACTGTCTTCCGATTTAACAAACATCGTTCCTGTCAGTCGAGTTTTTTGGTGTTGTCATTTGTTTTCTTTGGATTGCATAATTTGTTGTTGCCTTAGTTGTACCTCAGTCTACCAGATTTTTGCAAATTTAAGTTGATCTTCTAATTTCTGTTTCTTTGTACCTTTGGAAAGCATTATTTGTTCCTGGAGAATGGTAACAATCATTTTCCAGATGTTTACTTTGAGAGTTGGATCTATTTTATACGTTTTTATCCAATCTTGTAGGTATTTATCTGAGCCTGGAGGTTTTTCGGTCATAAATCTGATGTCTTTGGTTGGCATCTTGTCTGAGGTCTTACTTTTGCAACCACCCATGATTATTTTTTCTGCGTTGTGTTTTTTATTAATATATATGTGTGAGCAGTTCAGATAGAAATGCCAATGGGCGTCCAAGTGTTTCCTGAAAAACAGGCTTCTAGAAAACTTCTGTAAGTTTTCCGGTTTTTCAATTAGGGATTGCTAATTCCTTAAAACAAATGGTTTTTAGGTCCAAAGAACTGCGTCACCTAAAAGCCTAATAGAAGCTTGTAAGAGCCGGTACTGTGATTCATATTTATCACCGCTAGGTATCCGAATCACAGTAATGCTCGAACGTACCTCTCATTCATTCATGCGTGCATTCAGTGTCACACTCACATATACAAAACAATTTTAAAACAAGCTGCGTATCTACCTATATTTAGCTGAACCGTACTCCGTACCCAATTCCAGATTTTTTGACTAGATTTTTTCCTCACACATATAAGTTCTTGGTAAAAATCATTTTTAATGTTTAAACCTTAAAGCTCTATTTCCTATTGTTTAATACTTGTATACATCATAGCTATCAACTTTGAAAAATAAGAATATTACTTTTTAAAATCATGAGGTCTAGGTTCAGCTTTGAACTAGTTCTGTACCGTATTTTTCAACATACAAGGAATTCCTATTTATACTCACTTTCTTGTCAAATGTATGGTGTTCGTTTGGACGTCATCAAACTGTTAACGACGACAGTCCAAGTCAGGCCTAAAAAGCTGGCCTGGATGGGAACGACCGACCTTCCAGGGTTGTCAAGTATGCCGTGCATGGGCTTCAGCTGCCTTCATCGGACCCTCGTCGCAGAACAGGAATGAGGAACATCCCGGGTGCACGGCACCAGAAATGATAGGTTTTTGAAAGCAAACCCTTGCAGCAACTAAAAAGAATCATACACAAATGACAAGTTAGCTTGTGGGTATTTTACTTTGCAAAGTGGGAAACGTCTCCTATAACTGTCGGAAGACGAGTCCGAATTGGGTAAGTTGACTTCAGCTTTTATACATTTGGTAGGTGGTTACAGAACAGGTTTGAACAATTTTCACACAATAGATGTTTTTGAGATCTGACTGAGAAAGAAAACAAACAAGTCTTGAAACAAAAGAGAACATTCTTATGAAACAAAAGAAACATTCTTTTTGGTGCTTCTGTCTCAGTAAACACGTACTGTGCAAGACAAGTATTTCTTAGCAAGTGAACATATAAATTGTTTGAAATATAAGTTCTTAGATGATAAACACTGAAATACTCTAACATTGTGCCTGCAGTCTACTGTAGGGGAACACCTCAGAAAACAGAAAGACATCATCTCAGCTCAAACAAACAAAAAAGTTCACCTCACTTTAAACAAATATTCATAATGTGTTTTGTGTTTGAAACTGTTAATAACAAGAATACGGTAGTCTATTCCCTTTGGAATGAACAGACATTTTATTTAGTCTCAGCTCATAAGCTTCTTAATTTGACACACACAAAAAAACTGTCACTGTGTAAAACTTCATTGCAACATGAACTCATTTTCACATGAAATGGACAGACCGTTTTAATGAGAGATTTTGTTCAACTGACCTTGGAGTTTCTAAAACATCGGTAATTGTAACGTTTATGTCTTGCCTTATCGAAAAGGAGTATTACTCCCAGAGACTCGTTCTCATGAAGATAAAACTACAAGAAGTCTTTGTTCAAACTGACATTCCTTTTTACAGGAGATGGACCTTTGGTTAAAATATTGCATGTTATTAAGTCAAATATGTCATTTCTGTTTATTCCATATCTGGATGTTATTCATGAAAATGTGTGTTTTAAGTAATCTTTCTTTAAGATAATATATTTGTCTTATTTTCTCTTTAAAAGGAAAACTTTAAGGCAGAAAACTGAAAGTTATGTACCATAACTCATGTTCCCTGAAGGAAGGGAACGAGGTGCAACATATCACTATGGGAAATTGCGCCTGCACAGTTTTACCTGAAGGAATACAATCACGCCTTTACGGCAGGGGTGTCAGCGTTGCGCCAGAGGCCACGCCCTCTGAGTACTTAAGCCGCTGACGTCCATCCATCGATCTCCAGAATGCACTTCACGAAGCTTTCAGCATTGAAAGGGCCAGGTATGTTGCACCTCGTTCTCTTCCTTCAGGGAACATGAGTTATGGTCAACCGAGCATACTCTACCTCCTCATGATTCTACTTTTGATCTTAGTTGATACTGTTATTGATTTTACTTGTTTTATTCAAAAAGGCGTTCAATTCAAGATCAACTGGACTTTATTTGTAACAGAAGACGTTTCGCTTCTCATCCGAAAAGCTTTATCAATTCAATGAACCAGACTGTGTGTGCGTGTGGATTTATAACAGGAGTCACGCACCATCATATGTAAATTGCAAGCTGAGGTAACACATACATGTAAATTGACAGATCACACCTTAACAGTAGGGAGTTCCCTTGAAGTCTCTGACAGCAGACACAACAACTGTATGTAAATTGACAAAAAACACCTCACAGTCCAACAACAGAGGTTTCTCAACAAACTTTGCTAGTCTAATTCACAGACAAGACACCTCTGCTCCCATCCGGTGTAAAACGTTTGTGAATCAGTCCCAAAACTGAGTTGTAAGTCTTGGAAAGTTGAAATCTCAGACCTCCTCCTCTGTTAAGAGAAGGTTTTTCTCTCTTAACATACAAAGCTTCCTTAACACCCCTCTCAAACCATCTGTGCTCTCGGTCCAAAATTTGCACATTTTCATCCTCAAATGAGCAGTGGTGGGAAGTAACGAAGTACAAGTACTTCGTTACTGTACTTAAGTACATTTTTCATGTATCTGTACTTTACTTAAGTAAAATTAAACAGGGGTACTTTCTACTTTTACTTCACTACATTTTGCATTAAGTATCTGTACTTTCTACTACACTACATTTCTAAAATGCGTTGCGTTACACGTTACATTGAAGTCGCATTGCGGCTTTTTTTTTTTTTTGTTCGTTAGTTTGAAAGTTACGGACGTAGAAAGTAACCAATGCAAAGCAGGCAGGTAACATTAGACCCGCCTTCAGCAAGAGCTGTGCCAGTGACGTAGACAACCTGCGTGCTCCTGCACCTCTACCTAACACACCCAAAATGGATTCCACCATGGAGAGCCAGCAAGAAGATACGCACCATCCATGGCCTTATTTAAAAAACTTCTTTGAGTTAACCGGTTCTAAAAACAACTCGTGGAGATTCCGGTGTCAACTTTGCCTCCCCCGAAACCATGAACTCCTGTCTTTCAAAAATTTGCCGTCAAATCTGAAAAAACACGTCGAGGTAAGTGAAGTTGCTAAACGCTACCTTACTTTAGCATGTGAAATTAATTTAGGTTAGTGGAGTCTTATGTAACCTTAGCCAGCTTCTTGTTCAACTGTACCTTGCTCACAAGTAAACAATTAATTATTATAATCTTGCATGAACTGGCAACATGCATGTTGCTAACGCTGTGCTTGGCTGCTAAATAACGAGCTGCAGTGTTTGGGTGTTTGTTGCTTGTGTGGCCCCATGCTTATTCATAAGGTGATATATTATAGAATGACAGGATTAACACTGTGTTACTTTAAAGCAGTGGTCTCAAACTTATCTGTGAAAAGGTTGCTGTGGCTGCAGGTTTTTGCTCCACTTAAAGTGGACATCTGAAATGGCTGTGTGAGAAGACAGTTTAGTTCAGGGGTCTGCAACCTGTGACTCTGGAGCCACATGCAGCTCTTTGGTTCCTCTGCAGCAGCAGAACTTATATAGAAATGCTTTTATTATTATTTTTGTTATCCAGATGTGACTGTTGTTGATACTAATGCTGTTGAAAATCCATGAAAATTTAACCTACACAAACTCTTCAATTATAAAATCAAACTACAGAAATACTCTGGCCACAATATAACTTTTAATTTGTAGGTTAATGCAAATGATTGTGATCAGGCTCATTTGCTGGTGAATTGTAAATAGCATGTTGATAGTAGTATATTATATGAAATATTTCATACTAACATAAATTATATTAATAAATTAAACAATATACCGGTAATTGTTTATGTAACAGGTTAAATCCTGCCGAATGTGCTTTCCTGACCGAATATGTTGGGACCATGAGCCCGGTTGCCAAGGCCCTCAACATAATGCAGGCAGAAGCAGACATCCATATGGGGTGGCTGGTGCCCACCATAACCCTCCTGACTGTGAAGCTCGACCGCCTACGACTCTCCTCTAAGTTCTGCCAGCCACTGATCGATGCCCTGCAAGGAGGAATCCAGCAGCGCTTTGGACCTATGCTTGCTGACCCTGAACTTGTTGCTGCAGCAATTCTTCTTCCAAAGTTTCGTACTTCCTGGACAAGCGATGAACACAAGCTGAAACTGGGTAAATCATTTAAACTGTTCCTCACATTGCCATCTTTTTATAAATTATAAATGCTGTAGTGTTTTCTAATGCAAAGAACAGCTCCTGATCATCATAAAATGTTTTAAAGCAAAAACTGAATGCATTGCACAGTGTACAGCAGTGTATTATCTAATGAAATTATTAGCTGTCTCCACATCCCCATCTGTTTTTCTTATTCCACTGAGGAGCAAAATTAGTTTCTTCTCTTTATGGTCATTTCTGGTTATTGAGACACATACTTTGTTGTTTTGAAAGTACAGTGGTGTCGATTAAATCATGTGTCTCATTTAGGTAATTAGATGAATTATGTCTCCTCTGTTTGGTAATAATGATGATTGTTGTGTGTAGGCCTGAACTACATCAAGACCCACTTGGATCAGGAGTCAGTGCAGCTCCCTGGTAACAACTCAAGCTCATCAGAGGAGGAGGACTACTTTAGTGTCATGAAGGACAACATTCCAGAAAGGGCCAGACAGCTAGATGGATACTTGGCCAGCACAGTCACTACCATGGATGTTCTCAAGTCAGTCCCTGCAGTATGCTATTTGTCTTTGAAGTTAAAGGTCCACTGACATGATTTTTCTACTATTCATCAAATTGCTCAAAATATATATATTTTATCATTTAAATATGTTCGTTTTTGCAAACAAAATGATAAATCACTTTAATTTTGCTTTAAAAGTGATTTTGAACTTCAAGCCGTGTTTAATCATGGGAAATCCGTTTACACCCGAACGCACCATCTGTGATGTCATGTGCAGAGTTGAGGCAGAGCTCTTGGCTTGTCACGGTATGAGCAGCTCACATAAAAGTAAGTCTGATACGGCATCAGATCTAAATTAGATCC
>JBBPBX010013926.1:29913-40288 GCA_038048925.1 Garcialebias charrua | reverse complement strand
AAAATAAAAAATGTATTTCTCTCTTTTGTTTTTTTCTCTTTTGTTTTCTATTGTTTATTGTTTAAGGAAATTCTACCATTGCTGTTCATCGTTCTTTAGTTTTAGCAGGTCACTTTCGTAAATGAGCCATGAGGCTCAATAAGATTTAACTGACTAAATAAAGGTTGAATGAATGAAAAAAAATCAGAGGAAGAACTGCTGGGACCGACTTCCTATTTGAAAAAAACATCCCTTTGGTTTTATCAGCATAGGACAAGTTTGAGATGGAACAAATCTGACTGGATGATGTCAAAAGCAGATTGCAAAAGCTGGAAAGCCTTAGCAACTGTTTTAGCACAACAATAAACAACTGTGTCATCAGCATAGAAATGTAAGGATGCATCAGGGATGCTCTGACCTACATTACTTATGTAGATTGTAAAGGGGGTTGGTCCTAAGACTGAGCCTTGTGGTACACCATTGTTGACTGTTAAATAACTGGAAGAAGTACCATTATGTGGAACACATTGCCTCCGATCGGAAAGATAGTTAGAAAACCAACCAATGGTGTGATCTGAGAAACCGATTTCTGAGAGCTTATGACACAAGATGTTATGATCCACAGTATCAAAAGCTTTAGACAGGTCTAAGAAAAGTGTAGCACAATAATCCTTAGCATCCAATGCTTCAACAACGTCATTAAGAACCTTCAGTGAAGCAGTCGTTGTGCTGTGTTGTTTCCTGAAACCATATTGATGGAGAGATAAGATGTTAAATGAGTCCAGATAATTTTTGATTTGAGAGTTTATCAGTTTTTCTAGAACCTTGGCTAAAATGCAGAGTTTAGAGATTGGTCAATAGTTGTTCAGTGAGGTGGGGTAACCTCCCTTCAGCAAAGGAAGAACAAAGGCTGTTTTGAGTTAGGAATGTTCATCAGTTCATTATTTTCTGCTCACTAAAGTCAGCATTTCAGTCAAAATTGCTAGAAACCACAAATTTTCGGTTAAAATCTTACTAAATGACATTTGAATTACCTCTTGGCAAATAGCTAAAAAGTTAATTAAGTTAAAAAAAATAAGTAGGCTAAATCATCCAGGTAAATCACTAAAAACTTAAATCAAGTAATCTGGACAGTTTCTTTTTTTGCAAGAATCCAAAAGATTTAATCAGTCTGAGGGAGTCTTGCCAACAGTATTCCCAATACTTGGGGAATTTTGGTCGATGCACATTTCTCTTTTATTGAAAACTTGACAAAGAAACTGAAATTAAAATTGGGTTTCTTTTTCAGAAATGGATCTTGCTTAACTCTGAATGTCAGAAAACACCTTGTTACCGCTAAGGCCATTGACTACGGTGACATTATCTACATGAACGCTCCTACAAGCACCCTGCAGATGTTGGATGCTGTCTATCATGGAGTGCTAAGATCCATAACTGACTGTAACTATTGTACCCATCACCATCATTATCTGCACGTAGGCTCGCACACTGGTTCGTTTTCATCTAATCCCTCCTTGGTCTGCTGCCTTCTTACAGTATATCTCCTCCCATATGTCACGCCATGCAGTTCCAGCATGCGCTCTCAGGCCATCATTACCTGCAGCGTTCCCTCAGTGCGGACTGAACTAGGTGAAAAGGTCTTTTCCTACTCTGCACCTGGAACACCTTGCAACAGGAACTGAAGTTGTCCACCTTGATTTCTTTAAGGGGCTTCGAACATTTGATAATGTCAAAGAAAAAATGAAGGCTGATATGTTCTTGTTTTTGGTATTTCACCCCATTTTACGGCACTCCGGGTCTCTCTTGTAAATGAGTTCCAGGGGCTCAATGAGGCTGGCCTGTATAAATAAAGGCTGAATGAAAAAAACAGAATCTGTTGTATTAAGTAGCACCTTGTTAACATGGTTCAAACCAGTCTGCTGTGGAGTTTCCAGGCAGAATGGCTTTACACATTCAAAATGGAGGACCGTCAGTCTAAAACATTCGATCATCAGTAAATAATAATCAAATGTTATGCAAAATGGCTGCTTACTATTCACCAAACCAGCCCAACATCCTGTTGGCAGGCCTCAGACTGATGAAGTCCTTCGGATGAAGGATGAAGTGTTCGTCTTCCAAAACAGAAAATGTCCAGATGACACGATTTAACTTTTATGTGATTCATTTACCTGGATGATTGAGCCTACTTACGCTTTTTTAAACTCTTGGCAAAATTTACCGGTAGGCCAAATCATGACTGCAGCCCTTTTACCATTAATGTAAAAAAAATTTTTTGGTGGGGGGGTTGCCCACCGGCCTTTTTAATTTTATTATCCACAGATTCATTTATCTAAGCGCCTTTAATGTCAACTTTGATGTTTGAATCACTCTCTGCTCTCTTGTCTGCAACTCTCACACTCCTGACACCCAGGCGTCTCTTGCCCTGACGTTCAGTTCAAAATTCATTTTAAGATTTTATAATTTGTTTTAGGATGCCTGGATGAGGATGCACCTTACGTGTCAGATCGTCTAACTTAGTTCTTCTAAAAGGTCACTGGGGTCATCTGAGCAGATGTTCCTGGATGTACGCAGCAGCAGGTTCAAATTTTGCAGCAGCTGCTTCCCTCAGACGTCACCAACACTTTCAATAATAATAACAATGATAATTAATTTAATTTATAACGCACTTCTCATTAACAAAAATCTCAAAGTGCTACAAAGTGCAACAAAAATCAAAGATCAAATAAAAACAAGTGATAAAATCAAGTAAAATCAATAATAATATCAACTAAGATCAAAGATAAAATCATGTGGAGGCAGAGTAGGCTTGCTAAAAAAGAAAGGTCTTTAAGCCGTTTTTGAAGTCAACCAGTGACTGTGGAGCTCTCAGGTAGTCAGGGAGGGAGTTCCATAGGCGGGGGGCAGCCACACAGAATGCCCGGTCTCCCATGGTTTGGTTCGTGGAATGTGAAGTAGATTACTGTTCTGTGATCGTAGAGACCGGGTGGATGAATATGGTGCAAGAATGTCCTTTAGATAGTCAGGTGAAGTTCCATGTAAGCATTGGTGTGTAATGAGAGCAGTTTTGTACTGAATTCTGTAGGTGACAGGAAGCCAATGGAGGTTATGGAGAATGGGTGTAATATGTTCAAATTTACGAGCTCTCAATAAAATCCTTGCTGCACTGTTTTGAATATATTGAAGTTTCTGAAGGTTTTNTGTGATCGTAGAGACCGGGTGGATGAATATGGTGCAAGAATGTCCTTTAGATAGTCAGGTGAAGTTCCATGTAAGCATTGGTGTGTAATGAGAGCAGTTTTGTACTGAATTCTGTAGGTGACAGGAAGCCAATGGAGGTTATGGAGAATGGGTGTAATATGTTCAAATTTACGAGCTCTCAATAAAAGACCAAATGAAAGACTTCTTCTGGACTTCTTCGTCTCTCATAAAATCCAATCACTCTGCAATTAGCCCATTAATCACACAAATAATAAATAAGTCCCTACAATCTGGTCATGTTCCACTGCCTCTAAAAACTGCCATCATTAGGCCTCTTCTGAAAAAAATTTTAATTTGGATCCCGACATTTTTTCTAATTACCGCCCAATTTTACACCTCCTTTTTCTGTCTAAAGTGCTGGAGAAAGCAGTTGCTGCTCAGCTTCACCACCTACAACAACACTCCCTATATGAGAAGTTCCAGTCTGGATTCAGGGCGGCTCACAGTACTGAGACTGCATTGCTGAGAGTTACCAATGATGTCCTCCTGGCTGCTGACACTGGTTCTCCCTCCATCCTTGTCCTCCTTGACCTCACTGCAGCCTTCGACACTGTGGACCATAGTATCCTCCTCCACCGTCTTCATGTGGAGGTCGGTCTCTGTGACACTGTCCTGGACTGGTTCAAATCTTTCCTCTCCAATAGGCTGGAATGTGTTAGTCTTGGCAACGCCACGTCCCAGACAGTCTGTGTCTCCTGTGGTGTCCCTCAGGGGTCAGTTCTGGGGCCCCTGCTGTTTTCCCTTTACATGCTGCCTTTAGGTCAAATTATTAATCAGTTCAACATTTCTTTTCACTGTTATGCCGACGATACACAGCTTTACATCAGGACTGGAGCATCCTCATCTTCCACCTTGTCATCTCCATCTTCACTCACTGCCCTCTCTGCCTGCCTGGAGGCAATTAGGGCATGGATGAATCAGAACTTTCTTCAATTAAACTGCTCCAAGACTGAGGCCATACTGATTGGCACCCCTCACCAGGTACAAACATCTCCTATAACAACACTTTCCTTTTCTGGACAAGACATCCCCCTCTCCACCTCTGTTACTAATCTTGGAATAAAAATGGACTCTCATCTTACATTTGAAAATCACATTAAGCTTCTGTTTAAAACTTGCTTCTTCCATCTTCGAAACATCTCCAGACTTCGCCCATCCCTAACTTTTTCCGATGCTGAGAAGCTCGTCCATGCTTTTGTCTCCTCCAGGCTCGACTACTGCAACTCCCTGTTTATTGGAATCCCTGGCAAATACCTTCAGAAGCTTCAATATATTCAAAACAGTGCAGCAAGGATTTTGTTGAGAGTTCGTAAATTTGAACATATTACACCCATTCTCCATAACCTTCATTGGCTTCCTGTCGCCTACAGAATTCAGTACAAAACTGCTCTCATTACACATCAATGCTTACACGGAACTTCACCAGATTATCTAAAGGACATTCTTATTCCATACTCATCCACCCGGTCTCTGCGGTCACAGAACAGTAATCTCCTTCACATTCCGAGAACCAAATTAAGGACCATGGGAGACTGGGCTTTCAGTGTGGCTGCCCCCCGCCTGTGGAACTCTCTTCCTGACTGCTTGTGAGCCCCACAGTCACTGGTTGACTTTAAGAGCAGCTTGAATACCTTTCTTTTCAACCGAGCATACTCTGCCTCCTCATGATTCTACCTTTGATCTTAGTTGATACTGTAGTGGGCATGACCGTGTCCGCTCTGATACACATGTGTATTTTATGAACTGTTCCAGAGATGACCTTTACTGACCTTTCAGTAATCTGACATTTAACACAATTTATTTTATTAGTTTAAATCAAAGGACAGATTCACTCAAAAAGAGACTATTTCTATCTTTGCTTTTGTTCTAATACAAATATAATCAGAGCATCACCTGTGTTTATTCATGAACAGTGTTGTAATTTACAATATGTCTTATGATCACATATGTATATGCTGTGTCATTTCTGCAAATGAAATGGTGTCAAAGTTCAGATAATATGTCAAACTGACTTGCTCAGAAGTTGTTTTTGTTGAGTTTCATCTAAAACTCACTAGCGTCTGAAAGTCTCCTCACTCAGACACTTTTCCTAAACAATTTCTCTCTGCTCTGAATTTCACCTTGAATCCCTGATAACGTTAAAGTGTAGTCTTTGACGTGTCTCTAACTCTCCTCGCTTGGTCCACGGACCAATGAGGAAACTGTTCTAATCTCAACATTTTTAGTAAAAGCGTTTTGCTTCCCGGAACGCTTTAGAGTTTGCTGAGGACCCTCAAGACATGAGGTCTCCCCAAAGAGCTGAATGAACGTCAGTCACACGCTAAGGACACGTCATTCAGTTAAAGACTAATAACATGTTTGTTATCAGTCCACTTCGAACTGAGCGTAAGCTCAGAAATTTGATTATTCCTTTCTGGAATAAGTTATTTTGAAGTCAACCAGGAGCTGACACCATTTTCTGATGATCGACGCGGATCCCAGGAGACATTGAAACGTAAACGAGAACCGGTTCGGACGTGCTGGACCTGCAACGATTCTGTACGCCTGAAAGGCTGGTGCCATCTCTTTATCAGACTAATCGTCTTAAAGGTAATGAGTCAGCGTTTACAAACGTACCTGGATTTAGCAGAAGTCGGATGGAAAGTGTCATCTGGTTAAACTCAAGATAAATAACTTCCTCTCTTAACCTCTCCCTATTCCTCTTAAATCTCTCCCTATCTCCATTCTAAGCTGGTAACTATATTTAAGCTAAGAGCCACAGACTAAGTATATTGACAACTGTATTTATGTCTGTTGTGTTGCAATTTAAATGTGATGCGTGTTAAACTGCAAAAAGGGTGAAATCTATCAATCAAGTGTAATGGTGTTAATTTTAGTTGATTTATTTTAAATAAATGGTAGTGTCTCCTGGCATACCAAACTCAAGTCAACGTTTCCATTGTCACTCTATGGCTTCTGTTTTACTTATCCATCATAAAGATCACAGAAATAGTGTGTAAACTGAAAAAGAAAAGAATCCGTGAAATTACTATTCAATCTGAATAAGTAAATTAATTAAGGTAAAGAGGTCAGTATTAATATTGACCTCCTATATATCCTTACAATACTGTTATTGATTTTATTTGTTTTATTACTTGTTTTATTGACATTTAATTCTGTTGCACTTTGTAGCAATTTGAGATTTTCATTAATGAAAAGTGCGTTATAAATTAAATTCATTATTATTATTATTATTTGAACCAGACTGATTTACAGTATCAGTATCATCAGTATTTACAGTATCATCAGACCAAAAAACATGCCTGTTAGGCTGATTGGTGACTCTAAATTGACCCTAGGTATGAGTGTGAGAGTGGATAGTTGTTTGGTGTGAGTGAGACAGGTCCCTCTTGTAAATGAGTCCCCGTGGCTCAACGAGGCTAGCCTGTATAAATAAAGGTTGAATGAAAAAAATCATCTTTTCCCAGTTTTGTGTATCTGTGTATTTATGAGTGCTGGAAAGATGACATCCTTTGAGATTCTACTCCATGAAATATTGCCCACCCTCTTTTGGTCTGAATCAGCTGGCTTTGTAAAATAAAACAAACCCATTCAGATTAAATGTGCCATGATGTAATTTTATATTCAACTCTTTGGTATGCGGCTTGTTCCGAATACTGACCTCTCATATGTTACAGACCTCATTCTGGAAAAAGTTGGGGCATTGTGTAAAATGCAACTGAAAACAAAATACAATAATCTACAAGTCTCTTAAACCCGTATTATTATTCACAGTGGTACATCATTAAAATATCACATGTTAAAACAAATGCCGGTAAATTGACTCATTCTTTAGAACAACAACAAATAAAAAGATAACTTAAATTTTCAGGGCAGCAAAATGTCTCAAAAACGTGGGTCCAGGGAAAACAAAAGGGGGCGTCCAGAGAGGCCATTCAGAGCCTCTCTTTGCATATCTTCCAAATTGTAAATTATGGATCTGGTCAGCTGGTCTCTCACACAATTGATCACATTTTCTTGATGAGAAGACAGGGCAAAAGGAGAGCCCTCCTACCCTGATGGGGCACTTGTAGCCGGATACATGATGGATTCCTGGGGGCAAAGGAAGATCATGTGACTGTCCATGTTGTCGGCCAAGGACGTAGAAGACACGTACATAATTGGATTTATGATAACAGGATTTCTGCTTTGTGAAGATGGTGGTTACCTGGCATATTGACAAATTCAAAAAATGTCAGCAGCTGTTCTGGCCATTGGGAAGCTGCCTGGGTTGTGTGAGGGGATATGCCGTGCTGCCAACACTCAGACTCCGATGTTGTGTGAGCTGAGCCGTGAGCTGGACATGATTCTTGCTGAGAATCGCAGGCTATACTTGCAACTCCTAAATCTTTCTGGCGGGAAGGAATTGACCTTGGAGAAGTTACAAGCTCGGCTCAGCGGTAATGACCACAAATTTGGTTGTTTGGAGTCATCATTGAGATGTACCAGTGGAACTGTGAGGCCGACGGAAATCAACGGAGTCGGCCTGACCCGAAACAACTGTTGTTATCCTAGTCTGGCTCCCCCGTGTCGGCATTGGAAGACTGATTATCTCAAATTCTCCTGGATGTTATGTGAACAAGATGCTCTGCTACCCCACACCCATTTCCTTCCCCATCTATGGCAGCTCACACTCCCCTCATACCACTCCCCCCCGTGCAGTAACCCAGGTTGGATGTGAGGTTCCAGGTGGCTGTGATGCTCTCTTGGGTGGCCTGTGCTGGCAGCGCCCCGCCACTTCACCCTCACCCACTTCACATGCATCTGCTTGTTGATTTTTTTGTGCTGAAGTTTTCTTGCAACCTCACACTATGTCCTGTTAGGGACACTGTGTGAGATGTCATTTTTTTATCACCTCTTTCCTCGTGTTCCCTTTTCCTTATCTAACAAAAAAAGGCAGCTCCTTTTATGAGGCTGCAGCCTCAGGCACCCGTCTATGTCTATGTTGTTTGGTTGTTTTTATTTCTTGGACGAGCTGTACTGAAATGTAATTTTGTTGTGCTTCTGTGCAATGACAATAAAGGTTGATTCTGAAAAGGCTGTGCAAGTAAATGGTAAATGGAGC
Organism: Garcialebias charrua; assembly: GCA_038048925.1. Lineage (NCBI taxonomy): Eukaryota > Metazoa > Chordata > Actinopteri > Cyprinodontiformes > Rivulidae > Garcialebias > Garcialebias charrua. The sequence goes on along the minus strand of JBBPBX010013926.1, from coordinate 31,947 downwards.
TTATTTATATAGCGCTTTCTAGCCCCCTATGAGGAGCCCCAAAGCGCTTTACAATACCAGCCATCCACCCATTCATTCAGACATTCATACACTGGTAGTGGTAGCCTGCCTTGCAAGGCGCCATCCAGACCTACCGGGAGCAACTCGGGGTTGTGTCTTGCCCAGGGACACAACGACACATGGTGGGCGGATGCGGGATTCGAACCTCCAACCTTCCGATCAGGGGTCGACTGCCATTACCACTACACCACGGCCGCCCCAAGCAGCAAGCAGTAAGTGCTATGAATAACAGCTTGAACTGGTTCATTGGCAACATGTCAGTGAGAGGACTTGGTATAAAATAAGCATTTTATAGAGTCTGAATCTATCAGGTGTAAAGTTGGGCAGAGGTTTACCAGTCTGTCAAAAACTATGACTAAAAACTGTTATTAAAAGGAAAAATGAAGATTTTCACCATCTCATCTCCTACAATCCATATTATTATATACTGTATATATAAAAATAGAATCTGGAAAAATCTCACAAATCGTTGTTTTTAAACACAGTTCGCCATGCCACCCACAAAGGTGGTTAAAGCTCTATCATGCAAAAAAAAAAAAAAAAAAAAATTGTGTGTGAAAACCACCTAGAAATGCCACCATCTTTTTTTGGACCCAAAATGACTGAGGCAAAAAAGGGAAACTACTTTGTTGTCAGATAACTCAAAACTTGACATTCTTTTCAGTGACCATGGACGCCATGTCCTTCACACAGAGACGAGGGATTTGTCATCACAAACCGTTCTAAAGCCTACCTTTCTGCTGGTATGGGGGTGCATTAAGGCTTAGGTGATTGGCAATTTATACATCTGGCATAACATTATCAATGCAGGAAAGTATTTACAGGTTTTAGCAAAATGCATGCTTCCATCCAGACGTCTTTTTCAGCAAGGTCCAACACATTTCAGCAAGACAACATTAAACTTCTTACTGCATCCATTACAGCAGCATGACAGTAGCATCATGAAACAAAAAGTCCAGCAAAACAGAGCCAGGACTGTTGAACAGCTACAGTCCTGCATCATACAAGAATGGGACAACCCTCCAGTACCTCCAGCAGGTTTGTAATCTGTTGTTAAAAGAAGTGATGCCTCCCAGTGGTACAAATGGGAGATGTCCCTTCTTCTTCTGGAGATGTTGCTGCCATCAAATTTAAGATTATCAACATGTTTGCTTTTCTAAATAATGGTACAGTTTCTTCCATTCAACAATTAATATGTTCACTATCTTCTGTTGTGACTAAAATAAGGGTTGATGGATTCAGTCAAACGTGGATTTCCGTTTTACTTCCATTTTACAGTGTCCTAACGATTTCCAAATCAGAGTTGTGTTTAAAGAGGAAAGTGTTTACGGTTGGTCGAGGAGTTTGGTGTTGACAGAGTCTTAACGTCAGAATCAGTCGTGTGAAGCGTTCAGTCTTTGTTGTTCACCACACAGTTCTGTTTGTTCAAAGCCCCGCTGGAGCCATAGAACTGAGTTATTCTGTGATCCAGAGAGCGAGACCGACATCAGTTACATGTATGGACCATTTAGAAGTGATGTGTTCATTTGATCTCCCTCTTCACTATGAGGAAAACCATCTGAACAAACAAGCAGCAGTGACTTTATTGCATTAATACAGATTTCTCTTTTGCTCGCTCCAAAACCCAGAAGACCTGCACAGAATAACTCAAACCCTGAATGTGTCAGACTCAAATCCACAGGAATCTTTCACATTTTCCACCTCAGCAAACAGAAATCAGTCAACTGTCTCACTCCCAAATATAACTCTGTCCAACATTAATAACAGCAGGAAGCAAAAGATAAGAATAACATCAACGATGGGTGATAATATAATGTTTTTACTTATGTCTCTGTGTGTGTTTTTTTTTAGTTTGTCTGTTAGCAAAATATCACATGAACCACACATCACACATTTTTTACTCAAACTTTGAGGAAGTTATAAATAGATGTATCTCTACAACCTGTAACTAACTACATGTTAGTTATGTGTAAT